>JBCAUG010275988.1:0-18007 GCA_038406175.1 Haplosyllis leylae
CCTTCAACAGCAAACAGCTCTTGGAGTTGGTCCTTTATGCAGGCAAAACTGGTGGTCCTTGTCTGGAAGACAAAAGGAAATTTACTAAAATAATCACATATTAATAGGTACAGTTTGCCATTAACATAAAAGTGGTCCATTGCTATTCTCTCCCAGGGCTGCTGTGGGATATCATAAACCTGTAATGGCTCCTTGGGAGGGCCCTCAGAATTGCTGTAGCAAGTTTCTTGGTCCTCCTGTGGTTGGTAGTATTGACGTTTTGGCATTTTGGTGGATATTTTACTTTGGGATGGTGTGGTGGTCCTGAAAGAAGCTGTATTACAGTTATTGCAATGCAAAGAATATTTCACTTTGGGAAGGTGTGGTGGTCCTGAAAGTTCATTACTGTGGCCACTTTGCACCCTCATACCTGAGCCGCCATCCAAGTGATTGTCTTAAATTTTGGCTGGTAGATGCTCCCTTCAGTCCTCCTCCTCTCTGTCCACTTGCTTGCCTTTGCAACATTTCCTCCTTTTGCCATGTGTGGTTGAAGTTGGCTGTTTGTCACGTTTAACCGTTTTTGTAGCTGGAAGAGAATATTTCTCTTTGGGAGGGTGTGGTGGTCCTGAAAGAGAAGAATTATTTTTCGAGTTTGTGAGCCTCTTAGTAACAGATGCTACTTGCCTTCTGCATTGGGATGCCTTGTTGATACATAGTACCTTGACCAGACCCAGCCAAATCACTGACATGGCTTATGAGGATCCTGGCCTCTTCTCTCTCCACAACATAGTTTACCTGACAGGATGAAACTTCTTGTCACTGATGTTCTGAGTTGGTACTATGATCCATCCGTGTGACTGTAGCATGCCACATCATAGGCCTCGAATTGTGCCAGAGTTGGTTCCAGGGCTGTGTCCTTGGGCAAGCCATCCATGTTGACTAGTGCTGGGAACAGCCTCCTAAAATGACTCAATGGTATACAATTTTCTCAGATCCAGGGTCTACCTTGACTTAAATGGTAAAAAAATTGCCTTTATAATTATATTTTAAATCAGTGATGATCTCTGTCTTGCCATCACTGTCTGTGTCAGTATATGCCTTTTTACTTTGGTCTAACTTCTCATTGCCATTGCTTAATGCATAACATATAAAAGAATTGATACTTGCCTTGATTGTGTCACTCCCAGGAGAATATTTCTCTTTGGGAGGGTGTGGTGGTCCTTGCTTTTTGAAGGAATCCACCATAACCGTACTTATGCTTGTTTCATCAGGATCAGTATATTTCACTTTGGGAGGGTGTGCTGGTCCTGAAAGTGATACATTGAGGGAAATGTTCTTGTATGTCTTCTTGTGGCCACCAGCCTTCCATTTGGAAGTGTTGCCTTTCTTGTGGCCACCACCAGACCTTCCTCCTCCCTTGCCTCCTTGGTTGTTCAATGGTCTGTTGCCTGATGGTCTTCTCTGATGCTGTGAGTGATGTGGGGAAGGAGTTCTGCTGCTTGATGAGCCTCTATGTCTGCTTCTACACTGGGCTGTCCAGTGATTGAGCCTGCCACAGTTGTGGCACTTCTCACTGTGAGCAGGGCAGTCTCCATACTTGTGGGTCCTCCCACATTTACTGCATGGCTTCTTGCTCTGAAAAGACTTGGACAAAGCACTAGTTTGAAGGTGGGAGGGGCATAAGATGACACATTGGCTGAAGGGACCTGTTTATGGGTTTGATATTCTTGGCAGGTCCGCTCATGCTGTTTGGCTATTTCTATCATTTTGTCATAGGAGAGCTTTTCAGCCTTGGCATTATGAACAAACTTTCTAACTTCAAAGTGAGCAGTAGAATGATACAGAAAGTCAATCTTACATGACTCCAACTTGGTGGGGTTGAATTGGCATCTTCTGATCAGATCCTTGATGTAGATGTCCAGCTCTGCTGTAGTTTGGTACTTCTCCTACTTATAGTCAGAGAGGTACTCGTCTCTGGCTTGCCAATGTGAGGAGCTTTTCTCAAAGCTGTTGGCAAAGGCTGTGAAGACCTTCTCTATGTCAGTCTGCTCATCAACTTTCAGCTGGTCCTTCAAGGTTGTCCGTCAGCCTCCTTTGCTCCAAAGAACAGCATCACGTCAACCTTGGCATCTTCAGGGGTACCTGCCATTGTGTAGTACAGTTTGAGCCTTTGCTGGTAGTACAACCAGGCTGCAAGCTTGTCCTCTGCATTCCATTCCATGTGGGGCAAAAGCTCCTGTGGTACTGCTGCTAGACCAGCCATCGTTTCCTCCTTCTAGAGAATATTTCACTTTGGGAGGGTGTGGTGGTGCTGAAATGAGAGAACTTGGGAGGGCAGTTAACCTTGTCAGAATTGATGGTCGCTTGGTATATATGTCTAGAGTACTGTACTGTACCTGTGTACAAAATTTGGGAAGGCCAGGACCATTTGCCTCCTTGTTACAGTGATATTTCTCTTTGGGAGGGTGTGCTAGTCCCCTGATTGTCAAAGGAAATACACACAATAACTGCTTGCTAGAGAATATTTCACTTTGGGAGGATGTGTTGGTCCTGAAATGAGACTAGATATGGTTGACTGAAGATACGAACTGGCCAGTGCTTACTTTGGGAGGGTGTTACTTGGCTTGTTTGGAAAGGCAAAACTAGATGGCTCCTGTCAAGAATATTGCTGATGGCTCACATAGAGTCTTGCTGTTACTGGTTGATGTGACCTTGGCCAAGGTCACTGACTTGCATACTAATTCTCCCACCAACCAGTTTCCCATGTAAACCAAAATGGCAAATTTAGTTAAGGGCCTTTTAACTGAGAAGTTACTGACACTAAATTGGCTTTAATTCTTGGTATAGATTTTAGCCATACAACCTGATTTCCTGGATGTGGTCCTGTGTCACAATCTTTCTGCTATACTCCTCTGACTGTGATGCAATGGCCTTCTCTGTTGAGGACACTTGTTCTGCATGGAAGAAGGAACCTTTGTCCAGTGTATGAAAGGCAAATCCCTTGAAGGTCACCTTCCACCTGTCCTGACAATTGGCACTAGGTTACCACTATCCAAACCAATATTCCAACATTAGATGAGATCTCAATACTAGGTCTGAGCTGCCACCATGTTGTGGGGTCATAAAGACAAGACACGGTTGTGGTTGCATGAATGTCAGTTTATTGGCAGGGCTACAGGTTGTACACTAGCCGGGAGCATTTACTGAAGTGCCCGCTGTCTGCTAGGGGCATATTATATAATGGCCAGGGACGGTCTTGACCTTGTGATCTTAGCTAGACTTGTGTCAGTCTCCGACAATCCTTTTGTAATTTCGTGAGCTGCACTGTCTTTTTGATCAGTGACCGCCACTCCAGAAAAAAGAATGTAGTGAAGAATACCCACCAGCGTTTTGAACGACATGTGGAAGGAATACTGGAAAACTGAAAAACTTATTGTTTTTTGGAGGGGCAAGTTTGGGGAGATCTTTTAGTCAGAGAAAAACGACCTGAAAAATCATAATGGGAAAAAATACTGAAGAATGTTGTTTGAGACATACGTATGACACCAGACATAGCTCGAATCTCATTACTTTATCTACCAAGGGTATCCTTCATACTAGTGCTAAACTTTGGAACTCCATCCCAAATGATGCAAAAGTATTTAACAATATTAATGCATTTATAAATCGTATTAAAAAAAGTCTTATTTCTAAGCAAAGTCCACTGCCAAAATCTTAATTCACCAATGTGTGTGTGTCTTGTTATATAACAGTCAGTCATCCATTTGCTGTGTCAAAAAACTTAAAAGTATACAAAGTCTAAATGAAAGGTCATTAACGTCATTAATTGACTGAACATTAAGCTCTATGTTAATGTACTTGTCTATAATGTCACTTAAATTACTGCATACGTTTTGAGTCGCTGACACCATTGGTTGGAACAATTACTTCCACTCAACGAGTACCATTTTACACTCATATTTTGTTTGTTATAGCCTTGGCTACATTAGGAAATGTGCAAGGATGGATTGTTCAATTTTGATCACTATCACTCCAGGATGAAAACACCTTCTTGTTCAAAAGTGTTTTGTTATGTTTGTTCTGGTGTGTCTACAGGTCTTTAAGACATCAGTGTAAATAAATCTCGCTTTGATTACATTGTATTTTAGGCTGACAAGGAGTTTGTTTGGTCGCTATGGAAGCGTTTACAAGTAGCAAATCCAGACATTACACAAGCGGTCGCCCTGGTGGTACAACGGTATGTCTGTATTTAAATTTAAGTTACACATACAAAACATTTTATTTGCAAAAAAAACCCAATATGTTGATAAAATTGTTTTCATCGTTATTGTATTCCTTTACTAACCATTCCCGCCGTTTGATCTTTGTACTTACAGAGAAAAGGAAAAAGCTGAAATTAAAGATCGCAAGGTGTTAGACATTTTAGCCCACAAAGATGAACGTATCGATGAACTACAAAAAGTGTTGGCCAATCAGAGTAAAGAACTTACTCAGGTCCTAAGCAGAAAACTCGAGATGCAGAATGAGTTAAGCAAATTCGACAGTGAACATGAAGAACTCAACACCAAGTACAAAGAACTACAAGGAAAGGTAAATACATCCTCAAATTTGAATTCGTTTGTCTGTCTGTCTGTGTCTGTGTGAGAGAGAGTATCAAAATAAACCCCGCTGTTATTTACAAAACAGATGTCTGATCTGGAACTGAGGAACAAGGACAAACAGGATATTGTCCATCAACTCACTGCTGACCTAACCAAACAAAAAAGTGGTAAGTGTCTTGCGCTAGATATATTTGAAGTACGTGGCATAGAAATATAACAAAACCAGTGATGAAAACGATTTTATTAAATATAATGTAGAAGTGAAAAATGTCAGTTCAATTTATGAATTCTGATATATTTGAGCTAACTACAGTGTACGAGATTTTTTAGATTTGGACATTGAGGAAAAGAAGATGAAAGAAGCAACAGAAGCTCTTAAGAAAGACAATGGAGATTTGAAAGCAATACGTGACGGACAGCGGAATAGAATCGAGGTAATCTTCAGAAATAGGAATTGGAAAAGAATATTTCAATCGCTTTCTGAATCATCAACCATCATCAGTTTATTTCTTCTGGAAACTGTCCTAAAAGATTAAATGTATTGTTTCAAACAGAATCTCGAGGCTGATCTTAACGAAATGAGGGGAAACTATGACAAAATATGTCGGGATGTAAGTACATGTACATGTGTGTGGGTGTTTTTTTTATTTCCTGAGATTTATTTGGAGATGACTCCCGACACAATAGCTACATTATTTTTCAGAGAGCTGTATTTGAACGTCAAATTCAAGAATACGAAAAGAATGTTTCAGATCTGAAATTAGATGTACAACACAAGTCCGGTGAATTGGAATGCGTGAGGTAAAGTTCACTCACAACTTGAACTTTGTAATACCTAAAAGTAGATTTAGATTATGGTAAAGACACACAAGAATGAGTATCACCCAAAATAAAAAAAAAAAGGCACAAAGAAGTGAACAGGAAATAGCCGCACTGGGGAAGCCGCAAATAAACTTTTAAACGTTCCTTCTACAAAATCACGCGTTCTTTTTAAGCTGTTCTTTGAACTTGCAGAAAAGAACTCTCAGAATTGTGGCAAACACATACTGAGACGACACAACACTGTGAACAACAGGCGCAGCTGATCAAACAACTTCATTCATTACAGTCTGACACCCAAAGAAGTATGTGTTTCACAGCAGAACTTTCCGCGTGATTAATTCTACGTACACGCATTATTGTTAAGTCTTCCGGTGTTGATGAATGATCACCAAACGTTTAATTGTACTGCTGACATTTACATCATTCATTAACTATACCGTTGTAGTGATAAAAAATCAACATGAAACGCACTCGCTTGAAACATCCTCAGTGCAGTCAGTAAGTTCATTAATTCAACGTTATGCTGTACGATTGTAATTTGCAAATGGTATTAAACATTTGATTCAGTTTTCCTTCCATACGGCTTTCTTCTATGTTAAGTTTTATTTGCTGTGATCTTCCTATTTTAGATGTACAACGAACTGAGCCTGAAGTGCAACACTCTAATGAAAACTGAAGCAGAACTAAGAAGTCAGCTTCATCAGTATGAGCACGTATGTATTTTAATGAAACAGAAATTGCGCTGTGAATTCTTACGAAAACGATTGTTCGACAATTCATAATGCAACGGCAAGGATTAGTTCAGTAGCTGTTTCAAAATCAGTGTCGTGTTCAAGTACTAAGATGGTGGTTTTATTGTCTGCAGAGGGTAAAGGAATTGGAAGAACAATCAGACCGAAGCAGTACACATGCATCCGTGGCATCGAAAGATCAGGTAAGACAGCTTTAATTAATAAAACTCTGTTACATAATGGTATTCATGTTTACTAAAATGATTATTTTTGCTTGAATATTTTCAGGAGGTACAGGTCTATGATTGTATTGCTGATACTGAAATGCGAGTCCATGATATGCAAAATGAAATTGATAAACTACGAGAAAGACTACAGCAGAAAAACATGCAAGTTTCTTTTTGAATAAGATTCAGTTGAAGTGATTTTTGTCTCTGTTATTCTGAGAGTTGACATAATTTCTTTTTTCAATTTCGCCAGTGATGCATTGGGCACTGGATACACCGCATCGGACACATTGGTAACCAGTACGCCCGATAGATTGAAATCTGTTAAAAGAAGATCAAAGTCGTCCTCCCCACGGAGGCCACATGGATCAGCACATGTGACGGATAGACACTTGGATTACCTATCAAATAAGTTGGAGTCTGTTAGAAAAGAGCTAAAGCTAAAGGTTACTTGTATAAAATTAATTGTATTGAAGTACTTTCATGGATTATGCCAGAAAAAAAGCAAGTTATTCGTGTTAATTACTACAATATTTTCAGAGTTCAGAGCTGGAGACGGTCAAAGGCGTACATGACAGGCGATTACAAAGATTGAAATCACTCCAACAAAACTATAGATTGCTGAAAGAAGAAAAGGAAATTGAACAGGAAGAAAAAGGGTCAGTCTTCAACAATAACTTATAGGAAAAATAGTGATTGCATTTGATAATCAATCACTGTGGTCACATAGGACTCACTCAGTGCACGCCACCATACTGAGCACAGCAATGTTTAAGTTCCTTTGGATATCGAAACCACCTTTTTGTTACTTTTTCAGTATCCAGAAAAAAAAGAAATTAAAATTGAGAAGATCTGATCCAAAGTCCTTGCAGCAAGAGGATAGTGACGCAGTATGGAATGAACTCGCGTACTACAGGCGAGAAAATAAGAATCTCGTGATTGACAAGTAAGATTGAATGCATTTTGTGGAAAATTAAACTATCTTTTATTTCAAATTGTGAGAGACTTGCAAATTGGAGTACAAAACCAGACCTAACTGAACATATTGCAGTGTAAACTTGGAAGAAGAAGTTGACAATTTAAGAGTTCAGACCTCTCAAGACGCTGCAACAATTCATGAATTGAAGACATGTCTGGAGCAAGAGCGAGAAGGTAAGAATTGTCTCAAACATCAAGGCTTCCTTTTTCACGCACGCATACGCCGCAAAAATGGTATTTCTGAACTCTTATAAGCGTCTTTTTATTTTATTATGTTTTTTTTAAATGGCAGAGCTACAGTTTCTGATAGAACAACAAGAGGAAGAAAACCGGAATCGACCGCCAGACGTTTCTTTCACTCCTAAACAAGTGAGCGTTAGTCATTTAAAATATGACAATGGCCTGATGTTGAGCTGTATGATAATGACATATATTTTGTGACATATGTAAGATATTAGCTATTATTCATAGCTATTTCAGCCTACATGTCCCTTTCCTTTTTCTAGTTGGCAACAGCTAAAAACAAAATGCAAGGTATGAAAAAGAAATGTAGACAGTTGCAACTTAGACTAGACAGCCTGAACACAGAGCACAAGCAAACATTACAGAATCAGGAAATCCTTTTGCAAGAGAAACGGTAAAGTTCTGATGAATAATTTTGCAGAGTTCCGGTGTATTCACTGGTGATTGTTACATAGGTAAAGACTTTGTTTCTTTTTTTTTAGCAAATTGCGAAGTGAAGCAAATAGTTTAAAAGAACAAATAGCAGATTGGAAAATTGAAAACACAGACTTGAAAAGAGACCTTCTCAGGTATGAATCGATTTGTTTTTGACTTATAAATAATGACTTAGACCGTTTACGATACTTAATTTAAATTTGGGCATTTTAATGACACTTACCTTCTCTATTTAGCTTACGTAGGGAGCTCAAAAAACGGAAAGCCAAAGTCAAATGCAAAACGCCAATCGCCAAACAAGTAAGTGGACATTTATTGTATCAAGATCTGGTTTCGTTTAACGAAAAATTGTAACGTCACCGTCATCTTACCCGTCAAGTGCCCATCAAAATACATTGTGTCAGTGGTGATGGACACTGACCATTCTACATGAAAAAGTGCTAGTATTAAAGTGTGACAGTCACTTTTAACAGGCTGGATGACATTGACGTTACTTGGAAACAGACCACAAGTGCAATGCAACTATCAGAAAACGTGAAAATTAAATTTTGTTAACGAGACATTCGGTTTTATTCTTCACAAGTGAATTTGAGGAATATTAAGGTACCTACACATAAATTTAATAAGAAACAAGAAAGTCCTCCTGCATGAACGCAAGAGGCATACCGCCCGCCGCGTAGCAAGTGCTCACTGTGCTGTCCTATCAGGAGGGAGGGGGAGTACCCCATCCCTGGCTGGGGGAGGGGTACCCCATCCCTGGCTGGGGAAGGGGAGGAAGGTACCCCAGTACCCCACCCATCCCTGGATGGGGGAGGAGAGGGGGTACCCATCCCTGGCTGGGGACCCCCCCCCCCCCCCGTGAACAGACAGACACCTATAAAAACAGTACCTTCCCGTCTTACTACGTACGTGGGCGGTAATAATTCTCTTGCTTTTGCCGTTTTTTTCAGTATCAAAAGGTGTTGAATAAATCTATCACATCAATGAAAGAAGTTTTTGAAAATTTTGAAAATGATGATTGGGAGGAAGTGCCTGACGAAAGGTAGAATTTTTTATGTCGGGATGACTAAAAATACTCCTGATTTTAGCGCGAGTTAATTTAGTGAAAATGCGATATTCAACATCCTTTATTATTTCTGTGAATTTTGTTTAATCATTTTACAAATGCATTGCAGTGAAACATCTGAAACATTAGAATCAGGAGTGACATCAGATAGTCTTGGTCAGACCATCTTAAATGTAGCACAGTCGCAACATCAGCAAACTAGTCGTCACAGATCACCAAATCCTGATCACAGCACACCAAAACGACACAATACGCCACCGATAAACAGTCCTAAGTCACATTTTATAAGAAGTTTGCAGGTACACATGTCCTTTTAAGTGCGAATGGATTGTGTAAACAAAATTGTGGAAGCGGTAACTTCACAAAATAATGATATCGTTAAATCATTTTGCAAAGTAAATGTTTTGGCATCACAAAAAAAAATCTCTCCAAAATGCAACAACATAAAACACTTGTGTTTACTCTTCTTTGGCGCAATACATGTATTTTACGTAGTCAGGCAAGAACACTTTGTTAATGAACAAGGATCTTCAGCAAATCTTTTGCACAGAAATGCTTTGTTTCAGAAATCTCGAAGGGAACGGCAGAGATCCAGAGAAAGAGAAAGGGGTACAAATTTTAAAACTATATTAAAAAAGTGTGAATTACATCTGTTGAGATTTTTAATATTGGCAATTGGAAAGGTCCTTTTTGATAATGTATGAGGTGGTAGACGTATATTATTTTGAGATTAAAGTTGTGTAGTTTAATCTTTTCTTTAGGTAAATACAGAGATGCGGCATTGTCTCCAATCCGCTGGGAGCACCAAGACGACAGAACAGTAACACCAAATAGTGTCGGGGATAAAACTAGTCGAAAGACCACTGGAGTGACATCATTTCAGAGACAGCAGATGTCAATACTGAGGCAAAGAATATCCAGTTTGCAAAAACAGGTAATTTGTGCAGGCGAGCAAGAGCTTAATAGCAAGTATAATTTATGTAATTTTTAAAAGCATTCGTTTCACCCTTCTGTTATACCACAGGTAGTTGTGCTAAAAACGGCCAAGAGTAATGCAAATAAGAAATCTTGCGACTTGAACAAGAAATTGTTGGAAGTACAAACGGAATTGCAGTTGTGTAATCAACGATTACAGACATCTAAACTGACTGTGCAGGTAAAATTTCCGTTTCATATCCCATACTGTATGATACGACAAAGGTATGTAATCCAAATCTTGTAGAAAAATTGTTTGGAAGTATTATCATTGTAATAATGTCATCCAGTTAAAGTTATGGATGTTTCCATTTCAGAGACAGTCATGTGAAATTGAACGCCTAAAAATGGACAAAGAAAATTTGGAACACCAGCTAGAAAACGCGGCTAATTTGGACACAACTAAATCTCATGCAGTAGAAGAATACATTTCTCTTCAGGCTAGGTTAAAGGTATGATTGTGTCACTCTTTTTATTAATCAAAATGATATTTGTGACTTTCGCTTCACAATAAACAAATCTGAAATAGATACATGAATACCGCCTTCGTTTCGTAGAGTATCTCGGGAGATGCCAGCAGGCAATTGCAGCACATTAAAGATCTGAAGGCCGAAAATTCCGCACTGAATGACAAAATAAAACAACTGCAAGATAAGTAAGAAATTATAAATTATTAAGCACACAGTTTAGTAGAACCTCTCTTTTACTATTAATTTTCATGAAAAGTAAATGCAATAGGCAAGAATAGGACACATCACCAGATTTTCTATTCCTAAAAGGGAAGATACGGCCCAACGGAATAAACCAGGATAAAGCAGAGGTCCTCTCGTGGTAGTGCTCACGTGTAGTTGATCAGAGTGGAAATGATATCCACGAAGATTTTGGGTTGGGTCGCCAACGAATGCTTTCAGTGAAACGTGTACTTTGCAATAAAATACGCTTAAAAATAAATAAGCTTGAACTTTTCCAGAGTGAATCATGCAGAACGAGACCTAACTCAAAAGCGAACACTCATGGAAGATATTCGGTTAAAACTGAAAATTGCAGAGGAAAATGCAGCATCGGATGCTTCAGTTCTAGTGTGTATTCTTCTATTCAGTTTTTTCCGCAGTGAATTTTCCTGGATTCAGCGAATTCGTGATATAATCCAAAAGCCCTAAAATCATTTGGGAAAAATTGTTTCGAAACGCGTAAAGGTAATTCTCGTCGACATGTTCGTTTGACAGTGTTACGATGTGTTCACACTGTCCGGTTCCAATTCCCTATGGGATTTTAAAATGGGTTCAGTACTAATTACCGCCCGCGTACGAAATACGATGGGAAGTTAATGTCTTCAGTTTGTTTGTTCACAGGAGTGGGGGTGTGCCCCCTGGTTTGAATTTATGTCAAGCCAAATCTGGTATTTTTTCAGGGGGGTTGGGGTATCACTAACTAGGTAGATGGCCACCAGATGGATACATAGACAGATAGCTCAGTAGCTAAACAGATACAGACCAGATGGATAGATAGCTAACTGGACAGAAATAGACATCTGGCCAACCAAATGGGTAGCTAGCTCTAGACAGAGAGAGAGATAGGTTTACAAATAGGTAGTTTTCTAACACAGATGAATTAAGATAAAGAGTGTGACTTGCCTAGAATCCCCTCAAATACATTTTGGTTTAGAAGTTTTTGAAATCTAATGGAATATAATTTTTGGACAAAATTTAATCATTTGTTCCAAATCTCCTTAAACACATATTGGTTTTAATTGTAATATTTTTGAAATTTGATGAAAAAAAAATTTGTACTAAAATATTTTTGGGCAAACCTTTTTTGGGACAAAAAGGTCATTTGTTCGGAATATCATTTTTGTTTCAATATTTTTGAAATTTGATGCAAATAAAATTAGGACAAAAATTTTGGTCTGAACTTGGATCAGGCTAAATCTAAATTTTAATTTTTGGGAGTCGGTGGTGGTTGGGGGGGGTACAAAAATTAAAGTTGCTAAGAATGGCCTGAAACACGTGTTGGCTTTGGAATTTTGAAATACCATGAAATTTTTGAATTAGAAAAAATTCGTAAGTGGCCAAGCAGCCAATCAACCAACGCACATTTGTAGACGCTATATTGACCAGATAAGTCGCTCCTCTCGTTGAGGCGGTGCGACTAAAAATGATGAGGAGCTTTCAGACACTATGTATAAAAGTAAAGAAAAACTGACAAATTATACAGTGAACTTTATTTCATCCCCTAAAATAACCATTTTTGTGCCTTTTCCCCGCAGATTGATGTTGAAAATCGAATGAAAAATCTGACGGACACGAATCAAAGGTACAAAACGCAGGTACGAATTTCATGTTTGGTGTAATATTTGTCGTTCAATCTATCTGCTGTCACAAATGAAGGGACCGAGGTGGTAAAATTACTTGTGGTCTGTTATTTCTCTTACATTTCTCAGATCGAGTCCTTTCGAACAAGACTAACAACGGTTACAAAAGAAAAGTACGAAAACGAAGAGAAGGTCATCAGATTGTCCGACGAAATCGAGAAAAAGGTAAAACTGGTAATCTTCCTGTTCGACTGTGTTTGTTCTTCTGTCTCCGTGCGGAGTTAACAGAATGATGCTTTTTTTTGGTTGTCATAGACAAAACTGGCCAATGATCTTCAAAAGAAAAATGGACAACTTCAGAAGACTGTGGCTAAACTGGACCAGGTTGCCCAAGAACAGTTGCATGCCTTGGCTGATCAAAGTCAAACGGCAATAACTGCAACACAAACGAAATTATTACAGGCAAACAATAGAGTACAACAGTTGACCCAATTTGTCAAGGTATACCAAAGACGTTGACCTATGTGTATGTACACTAGATCCCGTTTAATATGATTTACAGGGGTCGTACAGTGCTTTTAAAAAGCACATGTGCTTTTTTTCACACTTGTGGCTTTTTTTATGTATTTTTCAGAAAAGTGCTTTTTTTGGGCAAAAATGTGCTTTTTTCTGTTGAACCTCCTATTTTAAAAAAAAAACAACACTATTTTGAAGGTTTTGGACACAACAAGGCCAAAATTTCTTTCAAAATTTGTTATTTTATACTAATTTGAAAAAATTTTCGGCCTCACTTCACTTGGCATAAAGTTCACTCTTTATGTGTACTAATATGCATATATACCTTTGGATATGATAAAAATATACAGAAATAATCTCGAATTTAAGAAATGTTTCACAATAATCATCAAAAAAATCTTCATTTATATTTAAAATTGCTTTTTTTCCATGATTTTATGCTTTTCTTCCCCGCAAAATGGCTGTACGACCCCTGGATTTATTACGAGCAGCCGGCTTAGAAAATATGACTGGTGCTTATAACGGACGCATTTTTATGAATCAAGAAAGTCCTGCGTGATCGCAAGGGGGGGGGGGGGGGCTCCGGAGGGTGGAGGTATCCCGTCTTGTCCAGAGGGTCTACCCCCGTCCTGTCTGGGGGGACGACCCCTCCTGTCCACGGACGGGGTACCCTCTGTCCTGGGTTACCCCATATCCTGTCTGGGGTGGGGCAGCTCCCTCCCCGGAAATCCGTCCTGTGGACAGGCACCTGGGAAAACATAAACCTCCAGCGACAAAAATTGTAAACAACACTCAACAGATTACAGAGATCATCTTGAGGACAAGGTTGAAGTTTTTTCGTAACACTTAAAGAAAAATATAACTATTAATTTCACACACTTACAGATATTTGGCCATGCGTTGCTGAACAGTGTTAAACTGGCTCGTCAGATGGTTTCAGTGCATCAGGAACGGAAAGAGAAATCTGATGCTGTGGAGGGAGCTGGTCAAATACAAACAGCCACCTCTCTTCGAAAAGCACAACAAGTAGCGCGGAATATATTGAACCTCAGTCAATCTGAACTAGAAGATTTCATAAGTCCGGCAGACTCCAGTCAGTCTGCAATATCAGTATGTTTTACTTTTTCACACAGATAATTCAAATGTAATAATTTCTTTGGAAATATATAAGATAAACTTGAAGGGATCTTTCCTCGGGGATCAAGGCGTAAATTATACGTTCGTCATTTTGCACAAGACAAAAATATGGCTGAACTTCGGTACAAATTGAAGTACAACTAAAAACGTATTATGTATAGGATAAAAACCTGGTCAGAGGGCATTATTAACTGAGAGTTCGTCCGAGGGGCCTTTAGGCCCCGAGGATGAATTGTCAGTTAATAATGCCCGATTGAGCAGGCTTTTTTATCTAATTTAAAGATTTTTAAGGTCCGGAGAACTATCAATTTTTACTTTGGTTTGCCTAGCCTTTTGTCTCATTGTTTCATGAGTTTTGCTCAGAAAAGTTCAACCTTCAATAGGTACCTTCTCTGTACTTGGGGTCAATTGTCCCAGGTGACGGAATATGCAAATTTGCCTTTTAAGGACCGGGCAATGGCCTAGAAAGTCATGGGAGCAAAGAACAAAACAATAGCAGGGAGAGCCACTGATTGACACGGAGTGAGCCAACACGCCCTTCCCTGGTCATAGCTTGTTTGGCCGTGAAGGCATACACACACATCAATGCGGTTAAATTTTCGGATTACTGGCTGTATTTGGATAATTTTTTTAATATGAAGGAGTACGAGTTTCTGTCTGAAATCTTTACTGTATACTGTCTGGATACCTATCTGTCTGTGTGCAAAAGGATTAGGTTCTATGAGCATTATTTCTGGTGGATTTTTGGCCCTAAAGTTGACGAAAAATCGGATAAAATGCAGAAGCTTTCCGACTAACCTGCTGCAAAAACAAGGTAAAAATTACCAAAATCCATACACTTAAAGTAAGATTTTCAATATTTCGTTACTTTATTTGAATTCCTGAGTGAATTTTTCCCTGAGAAGTTGTGTCACAATGCCAACAAAATGTTTTTTTCAGAAAAGTGCAATTTGGAGTGCACCCAGGTCAGTGCACTCAAGATGCCAATTTTCGTGGCAGGTGTCACATCTGAGGGGAGAGCCACTGTCAGACAATAGCGAGACACAGTGGTTTTCCTCTCAGATAATCTCACCTTTTCTGAATAGACGACGGGCCTTAAAATTCTTCAATTCTGTTTTAGGAGACCGATAGCACAGCCTCTTCATCCCTTCCAGAAAATACTAAACAGGACAGAAGGTGGTTGCAGAAATGGCAGAAAGCCCTTACCAGCAATAAAGTAGGTCAATTGTATTGTGTTCATACGCGTATTTTAAATTTTGAACGAACATTGTAATATCAGTATAAAGTACACAGAAAGGATGACCAATCACAAATCAAGTGCATGGCCTACAAAACAAAGAAAAACATTAACGCTCATCTTCACATATTTTTCAGACTGATATGGCAGTTAATTTAGTTGAACTTTTCATGGAGAAAGTGGAAGAAAGGTGTCGACTTACGACAGAAGTGAGATAGCATTGCAAGCATCATTCAGTTAAATTGCCAGTGCACTTTTTCCCATTTCGCTTCATTTGAAATACATTTACTTTAGAATGTTTTAAACAATTGTAAATATACTTTCCATGACATTAGACAAAAAAGCGACCCAATACTTCTGTCAAAATAAAGTTTACTACACGTAAGTGCTTTCTTGTACTAACAAATTTTTGTACCGTTCTTACAACACTAGTGGCGTACCCCGAGTAGTAAGTAAGAGAATATTTATACTACATATGTACATGATAAAAAACTTGTATGTCAGGTGTTATTACTGAATAAACCACAACTGTGATTGCAAACTTGTTACTTCGCACATACTTTTGTTCCATCTTTCATTAAAATTATGTGAAACTTCATATTCAGTTTTTGCGCAGTAGGCAACTTAGAAGACGACTATGATGAAGACACAATGTATTCTTTGTACTGATCGAAATTAATGAGCGGGAACACAAAGAGTAACTACAGCAGATACAACTCTTGGATATTTATAAGATCAACAAACTGATATCATACAAATTTGTACCTAGTCACTAATATTAATTTCTAGTTTATTTAAAGTTGAAAATAATTTTGTGGCCGCCAAGCCCTTTTTAACAATTACATCCAGTTTATGCATTTAATAAATTTGCATTCCATTTACAGTATCTACGACTGAAACCAAGGAGTTTATCCAAATGCCAACAATAAACACATTTTAATTTGTTGAAATTCTATTTTTTGAAAAAAAATGAGGGGAAGAAAAACCCAATACGAGCTAGCAAAACTTGCAGTTAGCGGGATTGGATGATCACTCCCACCGAACCAAACCGCAAGAACTCCAGTTCATAGACCGTTGGCTCTGACCAATTTGTTGGATTCAGAGTTCAACGAAAGAACTCAGTGGATACAACAGATCCCAAAATAGCGGCTTTGCATTGACGTTAACTACCTGATGTCAACGACGATCTTTCTGTGGGAACGACAGGCATGCGTTAATCTTAAGAAGCAAACCGTTTCGACCTAATGCGCTCTGCCTTCATGATTGCGGACAAGTAATAAACGTTTGATGAAAAGAAAAATACGCCATGTGCAAACATATCCAATATCCATCCAAAAATGCAACTTACATTATCTCACGTTCTGGTCAATGAATCATATTTTCAAACAGAAACCAGTGCATTTGTAAGGCTTTACTTCTCTAACGGTGTGTTTAAAATGACCGAACCGACACCGATGGAATTGGGTACAGTACTCAATGGCATCGGTCTCAGTCTTGGCGTCTGTCTCCGTACAGTGTATATAGTTCTACCATTACTATATACCCCAATCTTATCGGTCTTGGTATCTGTCTCGGTCAGTGTAAACACATCATCATAAAGATATAAAATACACCTAAAGAATTCTCAGTACTACTATTCCAAATTAACTTCTTCAAGGCGCACTTGCTTATGGATGATACTAGATGGCTTTCCTGTGGTATTCAGGTGGTGCTACTGAGTAATCTGATACATTGAAAAGACTGGATGCGTTCTTCTGCATGTACCTAACATTGTACGAATAAGAAATGTGTCAAATTAATATGTTCAATTTATAAGTTTTACAAATTTGATTTATGTGAAAATGACTTTACCCAACTACGTTTTTCGCAGAACTGGCATTTTAAATCCCATTCTCCTTTCAAATAATGGTAACAGAGACTTGCTCACCTGAGAAAATCGTGAATGTGCGTAAGTAATAACTGTATGCTCTTCTCGTCTAATGGTGTGTAGGCCAACATTCCACCAAGTTTAACTGGAATTTATAAAATGTCTGTGAATAATGTGTTTAACCCTTCGCGCGCCGCCCATTGATTTTCAAGGGAACCAATATGACCCTGTGCGACAAAATACGCATCCATTATGTTTAGTCTAGGAACCACAAATGACAATTTGGGTATGTTCCTTATTACCAAAGCCAAACATTAACTTGCTCATAGAAATTTGTGTAAACGTTGTAATTTCTTCACAGTGAAGTGGAGCTATCTATACTTAAATAAAATATTGTCCATATTTTTAGCAAAAACACACACAATTCTCCACCATTTATGTGTAAGACACATTTTCATCAATACATAACTCGTTCATTTTCCTCCGAAATTTATCACAATGGCAAAGAACATTAGAAGTGATAAGAAACTGTTTAACAGAGATGAAGCACTTATTACTCAAAAGACAAACTAAAAGCATCAAAAGAAATAAGAATGACTTCCACAATATTTCTAAACATGATAAAAAAAAATAACCCTGTGACGGGCTGAGGTGGTTTAAGTTAAAGATGTCAAATTGTCCAAAAGATGTCAAATGTCAAAAAATCAAACACCTGGACTATGTATATGTAGAAAGTTCACAAAAAATTGACATAATGAGGTTCACACATATTGACATCAATTTTGATGTCACATATGATGGGGAACAAAAACACTTGAAATGTCCATAGAAAGTATTTTTGACCAATTTTGATGACCTTGATATGTGATGTCAAAATTCTCG
>JBCAUG010276099.1:0-18006 GCA_038406175.1 Haplosyllis leylae
GTGTACATGTTTTCAAACCTCTAACACCAGTGACTAAAGTTGCTTATGGTTGTACAGACTAGCGTTTTGCTCTATCTGGGGACACTTTGCATGATCATGGTAAATTATTTATAGAACATAATATTTTAGGTAGACTCCAACAATGTAGCTTCACTTTGGCCAAAGTGGGTGTGGCACTAGATCTAGATCTAAGCCACAACCACATATCTAGATCTAAGCCATGGCCATAGATCTAGATCTAAACTGCAGCCATAGATCTAGATCTAAGCCATGGCCATAGATCTAGATCTAAACCACAGCCGTAGATCTAGATCTATGGCCACAGCTGTAGATCTAAGCTGTGGCTGTAGATCTAGATCTAAGCTGTGGGTGTAGATCTAGATCTAAGCCATGGCCATAGATCTAGATCTAAGCAGCAGCTGTAGGTCTAGATCTAAGCCACAGCCGTAGATCTAGATCTAAGCAGCAGCCACAAATCTAGATCTAAGCCATGGCTATAGATCTAGATCTAAGCTGTGGCCATAGATCTAGATCTAAGCCACAGCCATAGATCTAGATCTAAGCAGCAGTCACAGATCTAGATCTAAGCCATGGCCATAGATCTAGATCTAAGCTGTGGCCATAGATCTAGATCTAAACCACAGCCATAGATCTAGATCTAAGCTGCAGCCATAGATCTAGATCTAAGCCATGGCCATAGATCTAGATCTAATCTGTAGCCATAGATCTAGATCTAAGCCATGGCCGTTGATCTAGATCTAAGCCACGGCTGTAGATCTAGATCTAAGCTGTGGCTATAGATCTAGATCTAAGCCACAGCAGTAGATCTAGATCTAAGCCACAGCCAAAGATCTAGCTCTAAGCAGCAGCCGTAGATCTATGGCTGCAGCTTAGATCTAGATCTACAGCTGCAGCTTAGTTCTAGATGTATGGCCATGGCTTAGATCTAGATCTATGGTTGTGGCTTAGATCTAGATGTATGGCTGCGGCTTAGATCTAGATCTATGGCCACAGCTTAGATCTAGATCTACAGCCACAGCTTAGATCTAGATATATGGCTGTGGGTTAGATCTAGATCTATGGCTGTGGCTTAGATCTAGATCTATGGCCATGGCTTAGATCTGCATCTATGGCCACAGCTTAGATCTAGATCTATGGCCGTGGCTTAGATCTAGATCTACAGCCATGGTTTAGATCTAGATCTACAGCCAGGGCTTAGATCTAGATCTATGGCCATGGCTTAGATCTGGATCTATGGCCACAGCTTAGATCTAGATCTATGGCCATGGATTAGATCTAGATCTACAGCCATGGTTTAGATCTAGATCTATGGCTGCAGCTTAGATCTAGATCTACAGCCATGGCTTAGATCTAGATCTATGGCTGCAGCTTAGATCTAGATCTATGGCTGCGGCTTAGATCTAGATCTATGGCTACAGCTTAGATCTAGATCTACAGCCACAGATTAGATCTAGATCTATGGCCACAGCTTAGATCTAGATCTAATCCACACACACACACACACATTGATGTGCCACACCCACTTTTGCCAAAGTGAAGGCAACATAGTTGAAGTCTGCCTAAAAATATTGTGCTCTATAAATAACTGATGTTTTACCATGTGTATATATATATCTATATATATATATGTTTATATATATTTAGTCCGCAGACTGAGGTCTTGCTTTGCCAGAGCTGCTGATTTCAGAAACAAGACTGTGGTCTCACACGGTGATACCGGTTTACATATTAATCGAGCTGCGGTGCGCGAAGGGTTAATACTCAAAACAGGCATTTTGGTAATTTGGCAGACAACATTTATTTCAAAAAATAGCAAAACACAAGATAAGTACAGATTCAATGAAAGAAAAACCTGTTTTTCTGCATATTATTCATCCGATATCGGAAAAAAAAATGGGTATGCAACCCAATCTGTTTTTTATCGGAATCAGAATCGGAGTTGGAATTGGATCAGTGTGCCACTTTCTGCATGTTACATGCAAGCCATTAAATCGGAGAGAATATCGGAATCGGAAAGAAAAAATCGGTCGGTCAGTGTGAACAGGCCGTTACCATAAGTAAGGTCTGTTGCTGGAACATTTCGATACCCGTGTGAGTATACCAGTAAAATACTGTATTTATCATACCTTGCATGCTTCACAAGTGGTGGCTCCATAATGAATTCCACTGGCTTCCTGGAAGCATATTTCACATTTACTGTTTTCCATTTGAAGTCAAATTAGTTATTTACTGTGTTTTGTTGTCGATCTTACTTGGTTATGTGTACAAGGAAATGACCTACAACGCAAATGATCAAGATGTCTAGTTTAACATCACAAACGATGTTTTTCAATAGAACAGTCATGTTTGTTATCACAAAAATAAATTGAATATTCAGTCTCATTGTTATCATTCATCTCAAATTTAGAATTTTGAATACCCTTCTGGAATATATTTTCTATGGAATCCTTTTCTTTTCATCAGGGATAGACACCTTACACCTTTGTAGGTTCTGATAAAATATCCGTCATGTGGGAAGAACCGTAATTTTTAAAATCCGTTACCCGATAAACCGGAAATTGCACAAAGCTAAGATGTCTGTTGGGTAGCATTGCTGCTAAAAAGAACAAGATTATTTCCAATTTAGATGGTATTGAAAATAAAAGAACTACGGTATTGTATTTAAGAAGTAGAGTAACTTACACACAAACTGAAAATACTCTTTGTACAGATGTTCATTGTAATTATGGTTTAAGAACGGTGTTTTAAAAACTGAAGAGCAGACGACACACTGACACTAGACTCTAGATCTATAGACCTATATTTTTTTGAAAAATCTGTAAAATCTATTTGTATGCAATGTAATGAACGCAGGTATCACCTTTTATGTCCATTTAGCTATGTTTGATATGACAACATATATTCGGTGTTTTCCAAGGTCCCCGTTACGGTGTATCCACATTGCCCGGTTCCGATAAAGTGTCCGATTCCGATAATATTACCGTACATTCCTGTGGAACCCATATCAGAATCGGAAGCAGAATAAGAATCGGGTCGGTCAGTGTGAACACACTGTTAGAGGCCTAGGCGGTTAAAACGCGACTATATATGTTTGTTTTCATGTTGGTAAAAGGGAAGAGAAGACTTCCCCTTCCAATGTGTATGACAAATTGTAACACACAACTCCAACACTACGGTATTTTGCCCGAAGTCATTCGCTTTATTCAAAATAAGCTTACAATTCTTTACACAAATCACATGCAAATAAAACAATTTCAACAATCAACAGTTAACACATGCAATTTACCAAGCTCTTCTTCACACATTCAACCTTATATCGATTACTGACCACTGAACCCCACATAGCGAAAGACCAGTTACGACTCCTCCACTGTTATGTGTAAGTCCTTAGGCTCCTCTCTCAACCCCAGGCTTTCCAACAAACTGCCCAGCCGGTTTCTAACCAATTTTCCTCCCTTCTCCGTTAGTCCATCAATTCCCATAAATTCTGGATTCACCCCATTAGGCGACATACACTCTTCCATCACTGTACAGCAATGCACTCTTGCGGACTGTTGCACCAAATTCCGTAATTGCGTTCCCAGGGCATGCAACTTCCTCACTCTTCTAGCATCATCCCTCGGACGGGGCCACGGGCAGCAGAAAATGACTGTAGCTGACTCCCTTTGTGCCTTCACTGCCGTCATGAGACTCAATGCCTCAGCCAAAAAGGATCTGTCCCTGGAAATCGCCTCCGCTTGACCCACCATCACAATCAACACTCGAACCTGCTTCATAGGAAAAGTTCCTTTCTCCACGTCTTTCGCTAATGCCGCAAGCCCAAAGAATTTGTCCACTATGGTTATCCTTGCTCTTGGTAATTTCACCTTAACTGCTGTATCTTCAGCCACCACCCAAACCTCGCCAAAAACTGAAATTGCGTTAATAATTATTACTCAAAACCCTGCCGCTTGAATCCTTAACTTTATCAATTCACATGCAGCAGGCCTGGCTTCCATAGGGTAATGTAAATACCTTAGGAAACAATTACTCCTCCAATTTCCAAGAATTTTTATAAGTTCCAGGGGAACTCCCACTAAAAATGCCCAGGTACTTCCACCATGTCTGTAAGAATGGCTGGAGAACTTAGTGGAATCTTCCCCACATTTCCCTATGACTTCCTTAAGTCTACTGTTAAACATTGGATACGTATAGGAACCGCCTCCCCGCAACGTGAAACAATGATCACTGTCTAACGCACCCCTGGGTTTAATGGCCAGTAATGCCTTCTTTGGGCAAAGTTCTGACCATGACATTGCTTTTAATGGAAAACTTATTTCTTCGTCCCTATATTGATTCGTCTTTGACCATCTGATCCTGCAAACAACTTGATTCTCCATAAAATTACAATCACCCCAAGTTAATTGTCTCTTCCTATCGAAGCCCCATTTTTTATCGGGAACCAAATTTGATTTCCTGAACAATAGAAAGAAACTGACCAGACTGGTTGCCCAGAATAACCTGTCCTTCTCTTTCCTCATGTCCAATTTACTTTTCATTTTTACCAATAAAGCCGGAGTAATTGGAGAAGCCTGCCTTGGTTTGTGCATATTTAACTTCCTCAGACCTCTCAATGTCAATTTCAATTGAAAACTTTTGAAAGCCATCGTGGGCAAATCCAATAGTAAATGCAGTGTTTTTACTCCTGATAGGTATGAAACCACTGTTCCATGCGCTTTTACTGAATTAGCCATGTATTGTGCATACCAAGTAATTACATCTGCACCTGCTGGTAGTGCAGGAAGCCCAAATTTTTTACTAAACTGAAGGTACCTTACCCATTGATAAGTCAAATTGTCGAACGTACCCGGAGCAAATGCTGCCACTTGTGACTTCTCCGTCTTTTTCACCAATTCCTTGAATTCATTGTCGATTCCTGCAAAGATTTATTACACACATTGAATTATTTGCATAATTATTCCACTATAAGGATACTCTAAATCCCCCTACCAAGGCTGAGAAAATTCCCAATACTTTTTTGGTATTTCCTGCAGCTTGACTTTCCACTTCTTTGTCTCCTCATAAAACGTTTTCCTGTACATTTCCCCATCATTCCAATGGGAAAGGCTGTCGCTAATTCTGTTCTGTGAACCAGGCAAATATTGTACCCTGATCATGGTATTATACTTTGCACACACATACATTATCTCCCTCAAACATTTTTGAACAAAGAGGTTTCTTGCTTTACCTGTGTTTATTACCTCCACTGTTGTTTCATTGTCACACAAAATTAAACATTTTTGTCTTTGCAATCTAGAGCCCCAGACTTTTAAGGCTATAGTGATTGCTAGGCATTCCAGTTCATTGATAAACACATCTTTTCTCTTCACAATCTCCTCAGGAAATTCCTCCCGAAAGAACTCCCCTTCTTTCCAACCTCCACAGGCTCTCAACGTAGCATCTGTGCTAAATTTTGCATCTGGTGAACCCCACCAGTTTTCCATTATCATTGCTACTCCATTAAATTCTGCCATATATAAGGACCACCAATTGATATCCTTTACAACCCTTTTTGGTACTCTCCTCTTCCCCTGCCTGGGTATGGTTTTCATGAATTCTAAAATTCTGCTGAAGAATAATCTCCCTGGCTGAATCGCTGTTGCAGCGAAACTCAATTTCCCCACTAATGATTGTACTTCCTTCAAAGAAGCTGCTCTCTTCTTTGCTCATTGCGATAATTCTATTTTTAATTCCTTCATTCTATTTTGATCAATTTCAATTGTCATGGTTATGGTATTTAACAACATACCTAAGAACATCATTATACAAGCTGGTGCACAGGCTTTGTTCTTTGATTCCCAAATTCCAATTTGCTGCAGTATATTACCTAATTCTTTGAAAGCTTGATCAGCCCTATTGCTAATCTCCGCCCCGCCCAGGTCATCCAAATAATTTAAACTTTGGAATCCTAATTTATTGTGAATGAATACAATTGCTGAAGAAATTCTCTGACAGATGTATGCCGAAATTGAAAGCCCCATTGATAAGGTGAGATCGAAGAAGATCATGCCTTCAAAAGTGTACCCCACCCAGTGAGCTGATCCAACATCAATGTAAATTTGTCTATAGGCCTTCCTGAGATCTCTTTTGAATAATTTACAGTTCTTACCTTTCTTCCAAATAATCTCCACCAACTTATCTACTCCCGGGAATTTCAAGGTGAATTCCTCTCCCAGATAAGAATTTTTTGCTACTGCTGCATTCACTGAACCTCTTTCAAAAGGATGTGATAACTTCAAAATTATTCTCACCTCTTCTGGGTTGTCCTTTTTTGGAATTGCCCCCAGCGGTGAAAATCTAGCTTCTTTCCCACAGGGGTTATGTAAAAATGGCCCCACAATTGATTTTTGTTCTAATTCTGATTTCAGATATTCTTTGACTTTGAGCCTATGCTGAGTTATTGATGGCTGATTGTTGGGTATTTCTGAATTTTCTTCAATTTGAATGGCATTGATCAGCCACCCATATTTCAGAAATTTCAAGATTTCTCTATCGTGATAGTCCCTTAACAGATCGCTCATTTTTTGTAAATCCCAAGAAGTTTGCGTTTTGAATTTGCAGCCCTCTGCATTAATTTTGCCTGATTTCCTGACCTCACGGTTTCTATATACAAATTGCTGTTTGAATTCTTCGGATTGCATTTGGTTAAGTTCCTCCCAGAATTCACTAACTTCGCCTGATTCTGGAAGTCATAAATTTTTTCTTGGGCAACTTTGATCCATTTCTGAGTGAAATTTCTTTTCCTTTGTATCATTATAGCACCTTTTGCAGATGTGCCATTTAAATACTAATTTGTTGTTGAATCTACCTTCATGATGCTCCCTGTGAGAACACCCGCCTTCCTTGTTAAATTCATTGCAGTAATACAATTTCTCTTCCCCTGGTCTATTCTTGGTTATTGAGGCACCCCTTTGTTGACTTGGGTCAGTGACTGTTTTGCCACCCTCTCCCTAGTTATAAGGTTGGCTCTGAATTCGCAAAATCGGTGAGCTTTATTTGCTAACAAACTTGGTTCCCATTCTGATCTACCCTGTTCGATCTCTTTCATGACTGAATCATAACAATCCCTAATGTCCGCTATGTCCAAAAACTCTTTGTGATAACACAACATGGCTAAAATTTTTAGTCTACTCATACATTCCCTGTCCAGCATTTTATTTCCTTTATCGATTAATAATTCCAGCTCCCCTGCCACCAGAAAGTGAAATGAAAGCCGTTCAAATGTCCTGTCTTTAACGAATTGCAAATCTAATTTTTCATGCGGATAATTGACTGATCTTTTCAATCCACTCTTATCAGGATTCGCGCATTTGCCACTTTTTATTTTCCTACCTTGTCTATTCCTACTTTCCTCCTCCGACTCCGATGAACTCGTGTCAGACGTCGCTTGCTCCTTTCTTTGTTTTCTACACCTCTTCTTATGACCTACAATGGAATTTGCCATTGTTTCATTTGCACTCATCCCCGCTGACAATTGTGGTTCTCTTTCATTATTGACTATTTCTTGATTGCATGCATTCACACCTGTCGCTGCCTTATCATGTTTATTATGCAATATCAAGTTTAAAATAGACTCTGCTGACATTTTTTCCACACCTGCTAAAGTTCTATTTACTTTTTCAACTGCTTTATCCATGCTATCTGTGAATTCTCTATTTACTGATTTTGAAGAATCAGATAAGTCTTTTTCACAATCTTTAGCTAACTCAATGCCTTTTGTTAATGCATCTGTTACTAGATCCGCGAATTCTGGTGTACCCACTAACGGGTTATCTTTAATTTTAATTGGTTTTTCCTTACCTCCTTCATGTTTTCTGCCTGCCTTGTTTTCCTTGTCACTGTTGCTTTTTCCTTTCTTCTTCTGCACCTTTTTTGGTGAACTGAGAGGCGAATTCCCTGGGGTGTTATCCCTGCTTCTAACCTCATTCTCCACCTGTTCTGTTTCATTCTCTATTTTTCGAATTTTGTGCAAAAGTTCTGAAATACGTTGTCTCTTTCTCTCTTTCTCTTCTCTTTTCCTTCTTTCCTCTTCTTCCTTCTGTCACTCCAATTCCTCCTTTTTTAGTGTCTCCAACTCGGTTTTCTTGATAACCAGGCTTTTCTGTTTTTCTTCTAACATTTTTTCTAATTCTTCTTCATCAATGTCATCCAATTCTTTTTCTGAAATTCCCGCTACACTTCGGGATTCATCACTGGACTCAGAAGCACTTGAATCTTCGGACCCTTCACTGACTAAGTCTTTCTCAGCCTTTCTATCCACTGAAATGACCACTTGGTCCTGATCCTGCTCTGCTTGGCGTCCTTTTCCTCTTCCACTCATTGCTAGGTAGTCCACCTTGCTTCGTTTCCTGAACAAATATCTTTTTGACATTCACTGAGTGTGCCTCAATTTTGAGGTAAAAGTCGCGCTGCATTGGCCGTTGGCCTAATTCACTATTATACGTCCGCTGCCTACTTCACACTGACCTTTAGATTTATGCACTTCAGCTTAAATACCCGGTCAGTGTTCAGTCATGCATTACAATTAACGAAGATGCTGCCATCTTCACCAATTTACTCAAAAACGCTATGACGCGAAGCGCCTATGGTTAGAGGCGGGTGATAAATCTCCCCCCCCCCCTTCCAAAAATAAGCCATGGAAATTTGAACCTTGAGGGAGAAGGCGCTGGGTATTACTACACGTACATCTTCACTGCATTCTGTAACTGATATGTATTTTTTTCACAGAGAAAAAAAACACGTTGAAGACCTACTTTGACTGAGACAGACAGTTTTTAAATTCATCGGTGTTTTCGATGGCGGCGCTACCACGATTAACTGGAGCGCTGAGAGCCTTCTCGTCGGTCAGTGCAGATGACACATGCACCAACAACGACGATGTGCGTGCAGAGCTAAGTGCGAAACGAAAGCGGAGATCTCAGGTTAGATACTGAACAAGACTTTGAAGAAAAACAAGTAGAAAGAATGGCTTTTCGTAATTGGTCTTTTCATGTTGGTATTTTAAATTTGTTCACACAGCGTCAGTCTTCAGAATGGCTATCGTGGCAGAAGATAGTAGAAAAAGTGAAAAAAGAAGCACGAGACATTCCGAAGGATACGGTCCGTTCTGCACTGAAAGAATTGCCTGTCATTACGCGTGACATAGGTATTTAAGACTTATACTCATTTGTTTAAGATAAATTGCACGAAAAAATAACACGATCCAGAAACATGGAGTCCCTGTCAACATGCGCTAATATCGGAGATTTTTTGATTTAAGTTTTGGTTCTAATTTATATCTAAACTTATATTATGCACGGAATTATTGAAAGTCAAAGAAAAAGGATAAATTGAGACCATTCTGTCAAGTTAGGATAGGAAAGTTAGCACAAGTGAAAGAACCTGATTGCTTGTTATCGTCATCGTGTAAACTGTTCACATGACTTGGACCAGAATGATGAAAATGTTTATTTTTTTACTTGCATTCTTTTGACAGTTTTCTTTATCTCTTCAGTTGGGGAGGAGTCAGATACTGTAACACTTGAGGCTGGTGCTGCCTTCTTGTTTGAAACGTTTAAAGATGTGGAAATGGTTACACATAATACGACACTGAAATTGAAGAGCGTGTTTGGACCCTTTCCAGCATCAGCTGCTTCAAAGGCTTGTGATGTCGTTCACAGGTTATTACTTTAATTTTGGGTTAAATCTTCGTATTGGATCATTGAAATTTTAACTGAACGAAACATTTGTACCGAGCCAAAAGGAAAACGGTTACTTAATACGAATATTATATTGAACATTCTTGAACTACTTGTCTGACACTTTCTCGTTCGTGGTCCGGTAGAGTGAATAAACTTCACATTTTATTTGTCATAATAACATGATTTTTTGGTCATATGGTCGTAGAATTGCAGGCTGGTTGCCCCATGAAACTCTACAAATGCTCGAGTCTACTAAAGAACACCAGGACGAAAAAATAGAAGAATTTGGAAGAAATATAAAATTTAACCAACCGATACCCGAAGCACATTGTAAGTTCACACTAATAGATACTCTTAATGAGGTGAAGTGCCCAAATGCCTTTTTGATATTCTTCTTTCAATTTCTATTTGTAGATTCTGAAGACTTCAGTTGGCTAGAGTCTGGCGATGATGACGAAGATAGTGCAACAACGTTTGATATGAAATACTCTGAATCTGTTGGCAGCGTACCTGCAAAGAGTGTAGGCGGTGCAGTTGGAGGAAGTTCTTACGACGCTCAGTGGTTGAGAATTCAGGTGTTGTGAAAAAAATCTGAGATAAACATGTGCAGTACAACTGGCCAACAAACATTTGGTGATAAATTGTTCGTCATATATCATGACTTCTATCATCTGTTTCTGGTATCATATGAAGTTGACTCGTTTGTAGGACACGATTCGACTAACGTAAACAAAGAATCACACTCAAGACATCTTTGTATTGATGGAAAATTCCTCGGATGTCATTAAACATGAAAGCACAATTGAATTTGTATGTCATAAATACTTCTAGGTGGAGAAACACTTTGGAAGTGGTGATACCTCACTGGGTATGACAACTATGACACTCTGTTCTACAATTTTTGATGTACTTAGTTCATCAAGAAGTGACGAAGCTTTGCAGAACGAGGTAACAATTATTTTAGCGTACAGGGACAAGTGGGAATAGTAGCACCTTCTTGTACGTACTTGTTAAAATGTATCTCGTCCCTTTGAATAAATATAAACATTAGCTTGTATTGTTTTTAACAGATGTTTGACTTGCTTGGATTCGATAGATTTGAATTTATTCAAGAACTCCTTCAACACAGAAAAGAATTAATCTCTGCAACATATGATTCAGTCGCTGACATGGCTACTAAGCCATTCATTGGTATGCAAAAACTACTCCTATCGTTTTTTGTCGATCCGTCTCTGAAGAGCGGAGCGACTTATCTGGTCACTATGATGTCTTGGTGCTTGTGTGTTTTTGACTACTTACAATTTTTTTCCAATTTCGTCAGATCTCAAAAATTCCCAAACGAAAATATATTTTAGGACATTCTGATACACAGCTGGTGAGCATTCTTGTTTGGAAACGGCTGCTCGTTGACATCAATTATGACCTAGTTTGGGGAATATTATATACAATAGTTATTTTTCCTTTAGCAACAAAGTCGCAAGAAGCATCCCGGCCAACCTATGGTTGTCAGGTCACCATTCAGACAGAATCTGAAAAGAAGCTTAACAAACTCTACAGAAAGGAAGAGAAGAAGATGGCAAAGAAACAGGAAGAAGAAGAAGAATACTACAAGGCTTTGGGATTTAATCCTCAAGAACTAAGAGCTCAAAGGTGTATTACATATTCTTTCAGTGTGGAAAATTTTGTTATTTTCTTCGCTTTCATCGTTATGAATTCGTAAATTGACTGTTAATTCTCTGGTTCTTTAAAAACATTTACAGGGAAGCCGCGTTGTTGGCTGCAGCTCAAACTCCCCTATTTTCTAATATGTGTGGGGGAAAAGGTTACACCGAAAGAGAGAAATATCCCTATGTTTTTGATGCACACGCAGAAGCAAAACAATCTTCTGCATTCATCGGGGGTGCCAAGGTATGCTTTTTCACTTACAGTTTTAAATGGACTTTTTGTGCTAAGGCTGTAGTCATAAAGGAATGTTTTACTGAAAAACCAATCACTGTCCAATAATTGAAGTTGTTAGAATACAATACTCTTGAATGCCGAAGACATCCAACAATCATCCCAGAATTACCTATAATACCGTTAAGGAAATAATTGAAGCGAATTTGTGGTCAGGGAAGTGAAGTATTTTCCCCTTTTCTTGTAGATGTTGTTACCTTTAGGATTTGATCGAAAAGACGACAGGCAATTCCAAGAAGTGCACATTCCACCCAGTGATCCCCCTCCTACACATGTAGGGAAGAAACTTGTGCCAATCTCACAACTGGATGAAGTACGAATTTTATTTCTAATTTTCGAGTGTGATCAAACAAAATACAAGTATTGTATATACCAATAATGGTCTAAAATAGTATCTGTTTCCTTGCCTCTTTTTCAGATCGGTCAAATGGCTTTCAAAAATACCAAACACTTGAATAGGATACAATCTGTGGTGTTTGAAACAGCATATAAATCAAACGAGAATCTTCTGATCTGTGCACCCACAGGAGCTGGTAAAACGAACATAGCCATGTTAACTATACTGCACGAAATCAAACAACATATTTCTCAAGGTGTTATCAAGAAAGATGAGTTCAAGGCAAGTATCATTCTTCAAAATGGTCTTTACTCGGGGAAAGATAATAGTGAATAATACCGCCACATTGTTGACACAATCTTCCAGATCGTGTATGTGGCTCCAATGAAGGCCCTTGCTGCTGAAATGGTTCGTAATTTTGGTGGTCGACTGGAACCTCTAGGCATCAGTGTGAAAGAACTAACTGGTGACATGCAGCTCACCAAGAACGAAATTATGAAAACCCAAGTAAGTACTGATCTATGCAAGTTGTTCTGCGACATATGGGCCGTGCTATTGATTGGTGAAGGGAACGTTTTGCTATTTTGCATTCCTTTACAGATGTTGGTGACGACTCCAGAAAAATGGGATGTAGTGACACGCAAGAGTACAGGAGATGTAGCGTTGACACAAATTGTGAGATTGTTAATTATCGATGAAGTCCATTTACTGCATGATGACAGAGGATCAGTAATTGAAAGTCTTGTAGCTCGAACACTAAGACAGGTAGGCAGATTGTATATGTATCGTATTCAATTTTACAATAATTTTACATTTACATTGGCTACTAAGAATTAGTTTGTGTTTCAGGTTGAGTCATCCCAAAGTATGATCAGGATTGTAGGATTGTCAGCAACCTTGCCAAATTACATAGATGTTGCTAGATTCCTTAATGTTAACCCATACTCCGGGCTCTTCTGCTTTGATGGCAGATTTCGACCAGTGCCACTGGCACAAACATTCATTGGTAAGATAGAATTATGTTGCTAAACGTAATGTATTTTTAGAGGAAATTCTCGGGTGATGAAGTAATAGTTTTGTATTAATAAAATATTTTAGGAGTGAAAAGTACCAACAGAATACAACAGTTAAATGATATGAATGAAATATGCTACGACAAAGTTTCTGAGCAAGTGAGAAGGGGTCAGCAGGTAATTTGGCTTTGTACGTCACAATGATAGTCAAACATTTTCTCTTTTAAAGCTATTTTTCAATGAAATTGTATATTTCTTGGTGCAGGTCATGGTATTTGTACATGCCCGCAACGAAACAGTACGAACTGCGACGGTGCTCAGTGAATTGGCAAAAAATAACGGGGAAAGTAGGCTGTTCGAGCCAGAGCAGAATCCGAGATACGGAGAAGCTCTAAAACAGGTGAGAACAGAAACACAAATCAATCTGAAAGTCTGATTTTCCTCGTGTAAGTTGTAAGTTACCTGATGTATGTTCTTTCTTTATTGTACAGATTATGAGATCCCGGAATAAGCCATTGAAAGATCTGTTTCCAGAAGGTTTCGCAACACATCATGCAGGCATGCTTCGTCAAGATCGAAACCTTGTAGAAAGGTTTTTTGCTGAAGGACACATAAAATGCCTTGTTTGCACAGCTACTTTGGCGTGGGGTGTTAATCTACCCGCTCATGCTGTTATCATCAAAGTAAAAACTTATTTTAATGAAGTTAATCAAGACGTGAAAGATGTATCTTCCAAACCTGAAGAAACATTATTCTGATCAATGATTTACTGATAAAATTAGATATTCCCCTGAGATTTCCATAAACTCTTCTGTTGCTAAACGTATCAGTCAATAATACCCGTTTTGTTACAGGGAACAGACATCTATGATGCCAAGAAGGGTTCAGTAGTGGACCTTGGAATTCTAGATGTGATGCAGATATTTGGTCGTGCCGGACGCCCTCAATATGATACATTTGGACACGGTACCATCATCACCCTATACGATAAACTTGCTCACTACTTGTCTCTATTGACGCGACAAAACCCCATTGAAAGTCAGTTCATACAGAGTCTTACTGACAATCTGAATGCCGAGGTAACCGTTAATAATTCTAAATTATTCGCGATATTGAACTTTATGATGACTCTTTGGAGAGTGTAGTTTTAAGATCTTTGGTTACTTCTTCATAGGTTTCCCTTGGAACTGTTACAAATGTGGACGAAGCAGTTAAATGGCTGAGTTACACTTATCTGTTTGTGAGGATGAGAAACAACCCTCTTGTCTACGGAATTTCATACAATGAAGTACAGGTGTGTCATTTAATGTTGTAAAATTAAGAGGTAGTTAGCAAAATTTCCAGTTTAAGTTGGAGACATCATTTTGAACTACATGCGGAATTTGGGTTTCAGGATGATCCCACATTGGAGAATAAACGCAAGGAGCTTATAGTGTCAGCTGGTCGGGCTTTGGATAAAGCTAGGATGATTAGGTTTGATGAGAGGACCGGTTACATGTTTGCCACTGATCTTGGGAGGACAGCCAGTCACTATTACATAAAATATGATACCGTTGAGGTATGTTTATTGAAATCTTTCCTTGTAACTTGATCACATTGCGTGCTTCGAACAGTGAAACTACGATATTCACAATACAATTTAGTAAAGTTAATGGAGGCTGAGAGGTGCAGTTTCTTCATTCAGTTTAATTAAGAATCAAAGTGAACATTTTGCTTGTGGCAATCAAATATCAATCTCAGGTAAGATATGGACCTTTGTTCAGAACGATACATTTTATTGTTACTTACAGGTCGTCAATGAGTTGTTTAAGTCAATTATGGCTGAAGACAAAGTATTGGAGATGGTGTCCAAAGCCCAGGAATTTGATCAAATAAAGGTATATTGTATGTGTTAATAAAAGAAGTACGAATGATTCAATTTCTAGAAACAGTTTCAATTTAGTACATTCATACATTTCGGTACTCAATGTTGCAGATACGAGATGAGGAACTTCAAGAACTTGATTACCATCTGGACGAAACCTGCGTTCTACCTGTGGCTGGAGGTTCTGAGAATAGTTACGGTAAAGTGAACATTCTGCTGCAGACCTACATCTCCAGAGGAATGGTTGACAATTTCTCGCTTGTTTCTGACTCGGCATATGTTGCTCAGGTATGTTTTGAAACATGGTACTACTGCGGCAGGAAACGGACACTCGGCACTTCTGGATGTCAACATTTATTCCATTGAGTTGGGAGAGAATCGTTCAAAATGTATTTCTTTGTAGAATGCTGCCCGAATCATGCGTGCTTTGTTTGAGATGGCTCTCAGAAAGGGGTGGCCAGTTATGGCATCCAGATTGCTGACCTTAAGTAAGACAGTGGAGAAAAGATTGTGGAGGTTCGAGAATCCGCTGAGGCAGTTTTCAATTATCAGCGTGGAAATCTTCTCCAAATTGGAGGCTAGGAAGCTTACTGTAGATAGACTGAGAGAAATGGATTCAAAGGAAATTGGTGAATAAATACCATTGTCCTGTTTTCTTGAGAGTGACATTTCTGTCATATATTAGGATTTTGTAGCGTGAATTCAATTTCATAATATGTGTGAAGGACTGCAGAATATTTTTGTTGGATTGCTTTTTAATCAGGTTGAAATGTGTAAATTGTTAATTTTTCAGTATCTTTCGCTATCTTGTATTTTTAGGACACATGATACACCATGTCAGTATGGGCAGTAAAATTAAACAATGTGTGCACCAGATTCCAATGCTTGCAATAGATGCAAGCATACAGCCTATTACCAGGACAGTGCTCCGTGTTAGACTCAGTATTCTACCTGATTTCAGGTACAAACGTTAAATTCAACTATACTTGTCGTAAAAGGATTTACAAATTTGACTGGGTGTTGTGGGGTTAAAATTCCCCAGTCTCTTGATTCCAAATATAAATATTGAAATTAATTTACATTTAATTCACAACTAATATTTAAAGGAAATAGTTTGATGTCCTTTCACAATATGAACACAAACTTTGCATTCCACAGGTGGAATGACAAGGTTCACGGTAATGCTGCCGAACCATTCTGGATTTGGGTAGAAGATCCGGAGTCAAATCATATCTATCATTCAGAATATTTCATGGTTCACAAGAAGCATGTAAGTAAATGAAAAAGAAAAATAAAAGTTTGTAGTTTTTACAAAATGCAGGCTGATTAAAAAGACGTCTTCATTAGTTCTTGAAGCTTACGTTTTGCCTGGTCCAAAAAGCCTAATGATAATATTTCCGGTAAGTTCGAGCCTATTTTTTTGCGTCAGGCATTTGTGGAACTTGTTCATCTAGGCTATTACAACTTAAGAAACACATCGTTACTTGAAGGGAAGACAGGGCGGCCACGACACAGGGAAATCAGGGAAAACAGGGATTTGGGATGTACATTTTTCCAGACAGGGAAAACACAGGGAATTTTCCAAAAATATTAAAAATATGATTTTACACAGGGAATATAACTCTAACATAGGGAAAATTTTGAAGTTTTAAAATTAAAAGATATTTCAGGGTTGTGGTGGGAATGTAGCTGCAATATTTTGACTTTTTGAAGTAAGTGTTGAGTTGGGGGGGGTGTAACCAAGAATGGAATAACATTTTGTAATAGACTCCATTGCACTTGCGATTGTAGTTTTGAGAGTAATATTAGTAGTTATGTCTGTGGACTGTGTAGTGGAATAGATGTTGTATTTTGAAGCCAAAAACACACAGGGAAAAAGTTGAAAACACAGGGAAGTCTCAGGGAATACAGGGAATTTTGAATTGATCAGAGTGTGGCCACCGTGGAAGATAATTATGCGTCAATTTTAAATTTTAAGGTTCATTCGAGGGAGCAGCAGACGCTCGTCTTCACCATCCCAATTTTTGAGCCTTTACCATCACAATACTACGTGAAGTGTATGTCGGATCGTTGGTTGGGCTCCGAGACCGTGGTTCCTATCAGCTTCCAACACCTTATATTACCAGAGAGACATCCTCCTCATACAGGTGATCTTTGTTGAAAAAGATTTGGGCTTTAGTGTTGGAAAATAATTTTTCAAAAGATATCCCAGTTTCACGCATGAGGTTTATGTGTCATTTCGTAACAACAAGTGTCGGTATCTGGTGTACTCAAATGGCGCTTTTACTTTTGTTCCTGTGCATCTATTAAAATGATGAATCCCCCGTTTTAAACCAAATAATAGTGTCCCTCTAGTGTAGCTGCCAGTTTAGAATTTATACGTTTAGAATCCATGTCTATTTGAGACACCACTTTTATACCGTAATCAATAGGAAAGGTATTTAAGCGAAGGGAGATTCCTAACTGAGCAGGCTTGGCAGTGAGCTTGCATCAGGGACAACGCACAGGTACAAGTTACCTCTATCACGTCCTTGGGAAGGTCTGAGACAAAGGTCGTCAAGGCTCTAGCAGGGCCTCACGCTAAGAGGTGGGTGGGAGAACTAGAAACAGGCCAGGCTCGGGGCTAAATTTGGCAAGCGATGCTTCCTTTCCTCTCGGGGGAAGGTGCTGATGCCTGTCCCGGTGTCTAGGTTGAAAGCTCCCATGACCAGCAACTTACAGCTCAATGTGCAAGATGGGATGTGCCATAACTCAATTCAGACTACTCCACAACCAAGCCACCTTTTTTTTCTTCTTTTAACAATCTGTTGATCAAACGAGCTGCCACAGGAATGAGACACAATAGTCGGTCCTGAGATCAAGTCTATTGAATGCATTGACATCGGCCTGTGTAGTACCTAGTGAACATTTGAATATAGGATTCCTGGAAGCTGTCTGAAACATGCAAAAATTGGAATTTCTTATATCGTTAGCCTTTTAACCCTTACACCGCCATCGACTACTATAGTGGTCACGCTTATTCACAAAATTTCGTATAGGGGGCCCAACAACACTTCAGCACATATGAAAGTATGTCACTTTATCGTCTGTTGCCCA
>JBCAUG010276210.1:0-33294 GCA_038406175.1 Haplosyllis leylae
ACTTTTGATCACTTGACAGATAAAATGTTGCAAGTGACAATCACGTGACAGTCATGTGACAATCATGTCCCTCAGTACTCCATAAGTACTGTGGCCAGATTAGGGTACTATTCTGTAATAATGACTGGATCCTAATGGTCCCGTGGTGTATTAAACTGCAAAGTCAAGCTTTTAAATGATCATGACACAACAGGTATTTGATACTTACTTTCAAGTACCTACAACAGACGGTCATGCCTTACTGTCTATTTTTCAGACATGGAATAGTTAAGAATGTATTAACAGAGACAAACATAAATTCATGATTTAACTTTTTAAGTATTTCAAATTATCAATACTAAGAACAATGAAAGGTCTGAATCGTAAACAAAGGATTTCCTGGAGAAGAGGCAGGAAGTTTTACTCCAGTGCTCCTAAAATGGCTCCAGACATGAACATTTCTAGATTTGAGGTAGCTTTCTTAATGACGTGCTGTGAATGGCATTGTTAAATTCTGCACATTTTAGTAGTGAAATAGTAAAGATCATTTAAATTTGTTCTAAATGAGCCCAATGGACGGTTTAATAGTCTAATCACGATTTTCTGTCTTTGCGGTTGTATTTGTATGAAATATTTGTCCATTAGTCTGCAGTACAGTTCATTTCCAAATGTTTTTGCCTTTTTTGGGACGGAAACACCAAGAACAGTCAAAACGTGAAAGTTGATAGACTAATCAAATGGGAGGGAACTGACTAGTAGAGCTCACAATACAAACCACGTAACCGTAAAGTAGAGACAAGGTGTTAAACGCTGGATATGAACGCTGCGTCTCAGGTCCCATACTGCGTCGCGTCATCTAGCCAATCAGCGCGCGGGGAGGGCGGGGCGTCATGGTCGTTTATGCTCCAATGAGCACCCACGGGTCTTTCAGTAAATCTCCATCTCGCACTGCCCTGTCATTTTCTCGCTATTTTCTTGGCGCTTTTTGACGACATGTCGTAAAATCAGTGACTAGTACGACTCAACTTGTTGATGTCTCATTATTCAAGACAACTCGGTCCCGATTAGATGTGATCTGTTACAATCAGCTTAGACGGGAGATAGTGAATTTTATGGGTGTCACTCTTGGACCTTAACTGTTCATGTACCAATACGCACATACATTGAGATCTACCAAAACTGTACTTTGGTAGTTTGTGCTTTACAGTTGAGATTTTTTAGCATAAAGAGGATAAAGTCAAGTAAAATGGAGGTTTTGGAGAATTTACCGCCGTCTTCGGTTGGCAACACCATGAACAAACTCACCACCGGAACGTCAAGTAAGTTACGTTACGTCTTTTGTGTTAACGACGTTATGACGTCGTCTTTCAACGTCATTTTTCAGCAACGTTGCAGCCCAGAGTTATCATATCAATAGAAACATCAAGGGATTTTTGATCGTTTCAAAAGTCAAATTGCGGGAACTTTGTTGACTGAAACACCCACATTAGTTACCTCCTTCATTAGTCATATTGACTATTGTGTTCTACAAGTGAAAGGGACTACATAACTGAACATGATCAACAATATGAAATCAATAGTCAATAATCAATAGACAGAACCTGATACAGTAATCCAGTGATTTTGTGCGACTATGCGACATGGATCTTTATGGGAAAGTGTTCAGACACAATGGGAGAGCTTTCCGTAATTGCGTTTAAAGTTTACAGACATTTTGACTATTTTGATATAGAAAAACAACAAACAACTAAATTTGCTAAAATACCGGGAAATAAATGGGAATATCCAAAACATTGAATCCTAATAAATCAATTCTAATTTAATGGGATGAGTAAGGCAACCCAGTTGTAACAAATTATGATATATTGTTCAATGGTGACTTCAATGGCAAAATACAGAGAACGTAAAATTTAGTCTATGTATTTTGTTTTGAGTTTTATTGAAAAAAATTACCACAAATATCTCAGATTATGAATTATTTGTGAACTTATCCTTCTCTTTTTCAAAAATAATTTAATTTTCCAGCAAAAGTATAAATTGTTTGAGAATATTTTTGCCAGCCGTCGAGCAGCCAAAACGGGAAGCGTACACGGCTGAGCCTCCGTAAGGCTGCTCTCTGGTCCCGCAGCCGAGACACGCTTTATCCTGGCGGCAAAACCACCCAGCGCGCGGAGGGTTAAAAACACGCCGGCATTTTACGCCTTAAAGCAACACATGTACAAATTATTCCCTAATACAGATATCCCAGATACCTTATCTGGGTAAAACATTACGGTGAAATAGAAGATAGGATGAGAGGGGATATTTTGTTCGGGGCCACGGACCCACGCCTAGGCTCGTTTACCCCCGCGCTTACCCCTCCGTAATTACGGCAAGGCTTGAGGGGTTCCGCAGCAACCATCTCCGAGGTACCCCGGCATATCGCTACGGGGTAATTTCACGGTAATTTAAAGCGATGAAGATATTCGTATCAGGGAATCATTTTCATGTCAAGCGATGGAAAATTTTCCTTCTAAATCATTTTGTTTAAAATTAAAAACAAAGCTCTTCGCATTCTTTTGGGAGAGAGAGACAGAAATTAGATTGTGTTCCGCAATGGTGAGATAGTACTTAAATATACTGTTCTCATGACAACTGAGATAATATGATATCGGTAAGAAAATTTAATCACTGTGATATTTCAAAACAGGGAAAGAAATTGCCATTTCCAAAGCAGTTACAATTCAATGTAATAGATCTAGATTATTTACAAACTTAATCACCTGAATATGAAATATTCATCACCTCTGAGCAGCAAAACAATCACCTTAAAACAAACAAAACTTTTATGGAAATAGGATTTGTTTTATTTGAATAAATAAAAGAAACAAATTCCTGCGCAAATAGAGAACATTTCCTGCAGCTGGGCAATCAGTTCGTGTCCTTCAAGAGTCAATTTCCGATCAAAACAAAAGCCAATCAGTTCTATTGAAAACTAAACGACATTAAGAGATCAATTATTGACGATCACTGTTCAATACCCTCTTGTTTCCGCAGCGTCAATGCGCTACTAGCGGTACTGCCGCTATGTGAGTTAATCAAGAGGACTTCCTTTTGGGACTTCCGGTTTTGAGTATCGGCAGGTGAGATTTGGGCGTGAATGAAAAACACGAAAAAGTCACGAAAGAGATACAAACGGGGTTTCACTTTAACAAGGGCAGTGAAAATTAGCTTTCATTGAATAAAACATTGACCGCATGATGAGCACCAGTTCTGCATTTTTATACATTTTCCGTAATGTTCTGTCAACTGAAGGAACAAATTAATTGTATCGGATTTTAGGAACAGTGTTGGTTCAAATCAAACGTCTTTTAAGAAAAAAAATAGATACAGATGATTACAACGGCCAATCCTTCGAGATGTATTTATGAGAATGCGATAGTGTTGTTGTTGAAGGTGATTTCAACTACTTCGAATTTGAAGGTTATTCTAAAATAAATCGGCTTAATTCGAGAAAAATGGGGTCAGACCTCGAAAACAAATATTGGAAGGTGATTCCAGGTTAGTTACTGAGCAAGGCAATTAAGGACTCCGGTCCAGGCAGAGAGAGGTAGAGAAAAGGAAACTGAGTATTCAATCAATCAGTGGCCATATTCAATGGCATCAATAGCAATTCAATAGACTTCCCTTCTCACTGCTGCTGCAGTCATGTCATTCTAACGTTTCCAACAACAACAACTACAAGAAGACAGATTGATTAAGGTTATAACTAGGTCCATACATGAGGACAAGAAATTACTCCCTTTGGTACAAATTAATGAGGGCTCCACACAATTCTACACAAGGTGGTAGGAAATAAAAGACAAATAACACCAAGTTGTTTCTCCTCATGCACACAACATGTGTATTTCCCCTGCCTTTTCCTATTTATTCTACATCATAAATGACTACAATGCTAAATTAGGTAGAGGTAGTCAGGACAAGGTGGTGATTGAATGGCTGCATTGTAATTGGATTTGATTATCTGGGTTGTAAAGCTCACCCAAAGGAAATATGACTCAAATTAAAAGTTTTACAACAAATGGCCAGGAATTTGTAAAGACATCCAGTTTATTTCTTCTGACAGGCAACAGACTCTGTTAATTATAAAACTTTTATAAAAAAAGGGAAGAGGGAAACTGAGGAATATTGACCTGAAAAGCATGTTGATATTTTATGACACACGGTAACGCAAAGGTGTCTTTAATAAGTTCCAAACTTTCATCACCATTTATAGAGATATAATGATCTACCTTGCGTTAAGGTGAAACGTTACCAAAAATGGAAAATGGTGTTAATTTGTTACCTCTCTTTGCCAAAAAAGTTGACATCGACGAAATGACACAAAAATGCCAAATTTGGCTTTTCGACTCATTATGGTCAAAAATAATTATCCATTACTAATTTAAAATTGCATAATCGTTCCATACTAAGTCAATGTATATTAAATTACTTAACTAATTGCAGAAACTGACTGGGAAAATTCAATTTTAGAGAGAAAAAAGAGGTTGGGACGGTTATGCAATTGTTGCATACCCTTATTGCATACCCTGCCATACACTACGAGTTAAAGAGGGTTGAACTACTAACTGTTAACTAATGAACATATGGGGAATGGAGCAGAGGAGTCCCTGTTTAATAGTTTAATTTCACTTTTAACAGATTTCCTCTTGTCCTGGAGACTTCTTGGAGTGTCCATTGACAAAGCGACTTGTCCCTCTGATGTCGGATTAACTATTACTAAACTGCTAATATCACCTTACTTTTCAAAATTTTAAGTGCGCAAGTTTTTAACTGACTCTTGCGCGTAAAATTGCACTTGAAAGTATTCTGACTGTTTCTTTGGTCATTGATTTTCTTCACTTTGTTGTTGCGGGGTGTGTCAATTTTAAATTTTAATTTACTTTCACTGCCAAGTCGTATTTTAAGCGTTTCACACATGAAGAACTTTCCAAATTTCTGTCCCTTCTTTGAGGAACAAAAGAAATCAATTTCTTGGCATAAGACTTAGAGGTAACAAAGTATCTCAGAGGTGCTAATGACACTAAATATTCATAACACTGGGAAAGTGAAGATTAGTACTTGAAAACGAGAACAAAGGATAATTTGATAAGCGAAATCTGTTCAAATGGACTCGAGAAAAAAAAAATTAAATCTCTTTGAAAGTTTCGTAGAGAAATGATTTTGAAGTCAACACTGATGTTTATTTGACCACTATTTCTGTGTTTCAAAGATTATATTGAGAAAATACAAAGAGATAGCTTGGCAACAACAATGAAGGATTTCACAGAATAGTTCTCGGCAATGAAAGTTTCCATTGTCGATGGTCCAGTTGCTGACAGAAGTGATGACTAAATCTGGGTTTGAATCAGTAATAATTATTGCAACAGAAGGTTCCAAACAGCGAGGCAACCAAAGACGGAGGGGCGAGGAGAAAATGGCTTAACACTTGTAACAACAAAATGTACAATATCCCTATCCTCCCTCCCCTTCTAACCCTCACCCCTTTGTGCTGTCAGCATGGCTTTCCCATTCCCCACTTCTCACTTCCCTTTCTTTTCACACTCCATTTAATATTCAACAAATGATTATTGATCATTACACTCATTTGCTCCATTACAAACTAGTGTTAATTAATACCTTGCCTGATTCATTCTCTATTAACACAGGCCCCTTGCAAACACACAGGGGCCACAGGGGCACTGCATGGATATCAATTTTTAATTTTGATAGAAAGCAGGTTAGACAGGTCAGAGATTTGGCAATCAAATCCCAGCTTGTTGTCAGTTAATAATTTTCTATGGGAGCTTCAGTAGGGCCTCTGTGTGTGTTTCTGTGATAGGTGCCTGTGTCTGGCTGGCTGGCTGTGTGTCTCAGTTTCAATGGAGAGTCTTGGAATGTATATAGTGTCATATGGAGGGAATTCACTAACAATACAAAACCTTTCAGCTCCAATATTACCAAAACAGGTTGTTAGCAACATGAGAAGTTCACATTATCCATAAAAAATGAAGAAACTTTAGTCAGATATTAGGTTACCTATCACAACTAATTTGTGGAGACATCCACCTGGCCTTTTTTGGCTTATTACACCGACCGAGTGAAATTTTCAAAATCTGATACCGACTAAAATGCAATTAAATTTCAAATTTAAAAAAATAATTGTGTCCATTTTTTAAACTGGACAATATTAGAATCACAACAGAAATGTCCTTTTTTCTGAGACAATTCCGAATGAATTTGACGTTTTTTTGAAAAACGTACATATCGACAAAAGTTGACGAAACTATGGCGTCTGTTTCTGTCCCCAAAAAGCCAATGACGACCTTAAAAATTGTAATTTTTTAAGACGAGACAAATAGTTATTTGGAAATAATCATTTCTTGCTCGTAAAAGTTTATGCTTCACAAAAGAACTTTCCTGGGATTCGATACCGAGGTGGGGGTCTTAACAGAGCAAAGATTAACAACGAACAACCGAAACTTTCACACAGCACATAACCGTTACAAAATACCCAATCATGATGTGATTGCGAGTGACATATCTGGAAATCGATCTGACCGAGAAATCCACAATCCCGAGGTAATTCGATTCGAGTCCAAATTGGTCGGAAAGTAAAAGTCCCTTTTGCCTTTCAGAGGCAACTATCGAACGTTACTGTGGACGAATTAATTGACACTTGATACTCTCTCGGATAACTCTGCGACAGATAAAACGAAAAAATAACCGTGGCTATTGTGGACAAAAAACATTAAATGGCTTTTACTTAAAAGAATATTGGGTTTTTGTCAAAAGACTAACTCTTCGACAGACAAAACAAAAAAATAACCGTTGTTATTGGGGACAAAAGCATTAAATGGCTTTTCTTGAAAAGAATATGGAGTTTTTGTTTAACTATTGTTTTGAGTGATATTAGGGGTGACAGGGTGTAGATATGTTGGTTGATAATTGAACTGACAGCACAGGAGGGGGGTGCCGGGTTATGGGGTAATATTTGTTAATAAACCTATCTCCAGTCCCCATCCCCTACCTAGACCACCAGCTCCCCTCATCCCGCCTAAATATGGTCACAAAAAGGCCACCCCGGGGTCAGAACCAAACTAACTTTCAGTGTTTTACAGACAAAGTGGCATGTAGCACCGTGGCCATGGTGACGAGACGCGCTCTTAGCGTCTTACGTAACGTGACACGTTACAAGTAGCGTTCCGTGACGCAGTAATTAGACGCTACGTCATTGTGGTTGTCATTGTGTGGTACTGTACCGTGTTTCGTTCCCACGTTAAGGACCTTAACAATGCGCCACAGCGAGTGGTCTATCGGTGATTTACTGGAATTCCTGACTGATAAAACCTGATGGTGGCTAGTTAGGCACGTAGTGATGCTGATCCTACTGAGAGGGTAATAACTCCCATGTAACCCTCTATTTCTGCATTCACCCCCTACCTTACTCCACACTGGAGTTCCATCTTGCCTTCTTGACGCGTTCACAGTTTGCGGACACTTGTCAATAATTTTGACCAAATTAAGTCACTAAAATGTTGAATTCCTACCAGGACTAATTGATATGCTGTAACCATGACTATGGTGTGAAAAACTTTAGAAATTGCCAACTAAGTTTCGATAACTTTTGGTGAAGTAGACAAAGTGATTTGGGTGACGTGCAAGTGATTTAAAATTGAAACAGAAAAGTGACTAAAATGTCACCAGATATGGGGCATTTGTAATTTTAGAAGTTAAAATCACCCTGAATTTTAGGGGTAGGTATTTTCCCCAATTTTCTGGCGTTGTAACCCCATTGGGTTCATTAGCGTCTTTACCTAACAACCAGATCAAAGGAACGGATTACACACGCGATTATAATGAAACGCGAAACGCTTTCAACGGGGGACAAAAAGGACAACGTGAAAGTGCTAAGTCCAACTCATCTTTGTCGGTGAAATTAAAGTCAAACACACCACCAACTGGGCTTTCCTTTTAGGGGCATTGTCTTTAAGAACCCATAAAGCTAATAGGGGAATTGGCTTTCAGTCTTCAAATATTTACCAAAACTGTATCGTAGCCTTCCCCCTCCCTGGACAATACAGTTCATTGGAAACTCGGTCATCTTGAAGGATAAATAGAGATTATGGATAAACAGAGATTAATGAAAGTAACGAGGAGTCATCATCACTGACAAAACTTGACGGAATGAAAGGTAAACACAAAGAGACCCATGACAAACCTATGAGTCCATCTGAGCCATAGTTCCATCAAGAGGGTCCCGGGTCTGAATCGTGGTCACTCGGGAGATAATGACGAAAGCGTACTAAAATGAATTTGGTTGATTTTTACATGAATTCATTACGCAATTTTAAGAATGAGTTGAAAATGACGCACTCTACATTTAATGTTTTCATGCTGAGGCCAACATATTTCAAACTCCTCTGCTGTTATTACAAATCTGTTATGACAAAGATTGGGTTTGGTCTCTTAAAATGTGCCTTAAATTTTCAAACCCCTTTTGTTTTGTGTATTTGCAGGTCGTATACTGATGGACATACCGTGCAAGGTTTGTCAGGATCATTCGTCTGGTAAACACTACGGGATCTACGCCTGCGACGGGTCAGTATTCGAACATGTGCACCAATTTTGGGGTCAAAATCTTCTCTACTACTTTCTGGATACTTAAATTATTGAAAATTAAAACGTCTCGTCTAAATTATCTGAATGGGTGTAAAATTGGTCATTTGGGTTCCATTGTCCAGGGTTTAACTCTGCTGATCTATGGGTGTTCTATCTATTGTTGACAAATAACTCTATAGGAAGTTATTTAACAGGATTAAAACAATGTTAATTAATTGATTACCCATTAAGGAGGGAAAACAAATATTGATCTCATTGTTTAATTGCACGTGATACTTACAAATAAATCCGTTAAGGTAGTACAATACTTCACAATGGGAAGGGGATTGAATCAATAGAAACAATTGTTTTTTATTTTTTAATGGTTAAAGAGGACAAGTAGAACTTGATGTGTACCTCCTTAAAGAGCAATGGGGACGTTATTCTTTCGTACATTAAATTTAAACGCCATATTAAATTAATATAATGTGTAAATATTTTGAAAAAAGGTTACTCATTGAAAAATTGTCCGATCTCATCCTTTTGAGACGTCACATTTTGATATCTATTAAAATGTGTTTTTCTCTTCTATTTTTCAGTTGCGCGGGATTTTTCAAGGTAAATGTTATGCAATAATATTCTGCAGTGGCGCGTAAAAATTTGCCGACTAATAATGACCAAGGTCACTTTATTAAAATACCTGTGCTAATGGTTACACTCAATCTAATTAACCAGAGATGGTCATTAAGTTGCCGTGACGACGTAACGTCGGAAGTGAATGACGTAACGTCGCGACCCCTACGACGTTAACGTTACACTCCACACGTCATAATTTCATAATCTGACCATATTAGTGCAAAAATGTCAAGTTAATTAAAAATTTGAACCGACTCGGAAATGTCAACAAGATTGTATCTGTGAAAATATTTACTATGAAAATTTAAAATAAAATAGAAATACATTCTAAAACTATGTTTAAGGGAGCTTTGCATTGTTCAAAAGTTTTTGGAAAAAATTCATAAAATACTTATCATAAAATGACATTAATCCAAATCTCAGTAAAAATAAATTTTACCACGTTTGCTGTTTAAAGGGAATTTTAATTTTGAATTTTCTCTTAGTGTAATGTAAATCTTTTCTAAATGTTGTCTCTTCAATTTGACACATTTTAATTTTATTTTGACAGAGGTCTATCAGGAGGAACAGACAGTACATCTGTAAATCCCGACAGGGAACCTGCCCTGTCGATAAAACTCACCGGAACCAGTGTCGCGCTTGCAGGCTCAAGAAATGCGTAGACGCCGGCATGAACAAAGACGGTAAGAAACGTTACGTTAGAATTTGAGGTTATGTTGTTGACGCTGCGTTATATTGATGCGTCAATTACGTCATTGACGCAACGTTGTTATGACGCCGTGACGTCTATTTTCACTTCGCAGTTTCTTTTGACGTCTGTACTTATGGCTGGAGAAAACTGTCAGAACAACATCAGTTAACATTTTTTTGAAAACTACTTGATTTTTGATGCAAAATTTAAGATAATTGCCGAACAAAGTTTCATGTGTGATAATTGTGTAGCTGAGGTTACATAGGACTAGCTCCACTTGTTTGCATGTGGAATGTAATTCCAATCCAAAACTAGAATCTTTATCATTGGTTGAGTCATTCGAAGGTGCAATTATATCATTGGATTTTATTAAATGTATTACATGTGATAAGAGCCTAGTTTCTATGGTGACATTGCGTACGCTTATGTTGGGGTTAAATGTCTCATTTCAGTGATTTTACCTATGACTTTCAGACTTTGAAAACTTTTTATATGATTCCCATGTTAACTTCATATTATTTTCACTTGTAATCTACAAACTATCACGCTTTTCATATTTTAATAATTTTCAGTTTTTTAGACAAATTCTTTGTGATAATCATTAAAAATATGACTTTTTACAAGTTAGTTTGAGAGGATAGGAGGAGTCCATAGTATTGATAACATGTCACACCTAACTATAGGTGTCAAAAATTATCCACAGAATTTAAATGCTTTACCAAACTCTATCATGCTATAGCCCCAAAAGAATAAAAGGTCTCACATAATGTAGAATATTGCCAATAAAACTGGGTAATATATAGATCTATGTTTTCTTCACAAAATATGCTTTGAACTGTTAGAAATTTAAATTTAAAAGAAATCTGTCCTGAAAATGTGTTGCCTTCAAAGAATTAGGTTCAGAAAGGTGTCTGACAAACAAGTGAATTTGCATGAAAAATAATATCTTAAACGAGGAAGGCTACATTTTACACAGATTTTGGGTAGAGTTTTAGCAAACGAGAACTTTGTGCTTAGAATTCAGCCATAATGCACTGGTCAATTTTGATTTTTCCAGTTTTGACTTCATGACTGTCTTATTTTAAGTCATTCATGTCATTTGGAATATTATTACTTGAATTAACAGAAGATTATTCTCTGCATGCGCATGCAAGTAGTCTAGCACGTTAACTTTAACGAGTACCTGAGAAAAGTCGCACTTAGAAAGTTCCATTTTAGGGCAATAAAAGCACATACATCTGCATGCGTGCATGCGCACGTGCAGGACTATGCGCAGTCAGATTGTGCGCATTTGGATATTTTAAACTTCTAACACAAAATCATAACCTCTCAACTCCTCAATTACTGAAAGCTTGGAACATAAGGTCATGAAATGAGAGGAAGGTGACAAGAAAACTTTGAATTTCTTGCTTGTTAACTTTTTTTGCCATTTGGAAAAATCAAAGTGGATTTTATTACCTTGAACATAAGGTTAAAAAAAATTTTTTAAGTTATATTTCAAGTTTACTGCTTTTAATTTCAATTAAAATTCCCAACAGGATGATTTAAGGCTTTCTAAGTCTAATAGTTCCATATCATTAATAACATAAAGTACTACATAATGATTTGCATGTTCAGAGACAATTAATCAAAGGCAGAGTTTAAATTGTTTAAGTAATACTTGGAGCTCATGCAAAATTTAGCCACCACCAATATCATTGAGTTTCTTGAGAAATAAGTTTTCTAGATATATTTAAAATTTAAAAACAGACATTAACATCTATAGCTAAGTGTTCTACTCTGTTTCAACCAAACTATTTTAAAATGAAACAAATCGGCCCAACAACTCGAATGGTTAGAAATCAAAGAATAACATTTGATGCATGCCAGTAGAAATTGTTGTTCCATCAAAATAGTACAATGACGATAAGCAATGACCCTGACCAAGGGTCATTCAGAATCTACACAGGAATTTGAATAGAACATTGTCATGGGAAATAATGAACTTTATGAAATTCTTTGTTAGGGAAAATAATAACCGTTATAAATCAGTGTAGAACAATAGAAAACCGCATTGAAATAAAAGCATGGAAATTGACTCCTATTCTTAACTTCTGACAAAAGTTATCAAAGCCAACTCATTATTGTTGGCCTCTATTCACAAATTTTAGCCAATTATTTTAGTTGGTACAGAAAAGGATGTTTTCAACGTCCAGAGCAGACATGGCCCCTAGCTGTGTCCTTTCAAATTGACACGAAAAATGGACCATAATTTTGCGCCAATTTATTTAAACGAAAACGCACTACCAAACCTGATGCTAAACCGAGCAATCTTTTAAGTTAAAATATTAAACAGCACAACCAAATATGGCAAAATCCAATACAAGTTAGTCTGTTTATGAAAGTGTCAGATAAAATTTAACACCTTTTTTGAAATTCTATCCTTGGAGGTAGTTCTGGAGTTTTAAAATATTGACGGCTGCTCCAATAAGGTTCGGAAAAATCTTTGTCGAAAATGGAGACAACTGAAATTTTAATGAAAATAGAAGCACTTTGAAAGTTTCTCATATTACCAACATCACACTTCGGAGGAGTTAATTAAATTCAATACCTGCAATTAAGTTTAATAGAGCGTGCAGATCATTGGGCGATAATGAGTGAACAACCACGCCCAACAAACTGTTACACTAAAAAGAACAATGTGTTTACAATCCCACGTAATAAGCGCTTTCTCAGCCTCCCATTGTGTCTGGTTTAATTATACTCGGATCTAATTGAGTCCTCACCAACTCTCGTGGATATTTTATCAAATCTCGCGAGAAGTGAACAGTGGTGAACTATTGTTCATTTGTGGTCTTTATTGAATCACAATGATGAGTAATTAATTAAGTGTTGTCAGCATGTGCTAATTAGGTAATGAAGGTGTGAAAGCTGTAAGAGCATTTGTGTCCGTAGGAAGTGCAGATTAAACCATGGTTATTTGTTGTTCAGGGTGATTGATCCATTAGTGATCCTGACAGGATTAATGCTGACGTGTGAAACGTGCCGGGACTTCACATCATCGGTGGAAGGACTTCACTGCTCATCTGCTCAGATTTCCACATAGATTAGTAGCTGTCCGCTAAAAGCTTTTGACGAATTTGGAGTCAATTATTGCCTGATTCTTTCAATTTTCTGTCTTTTGATGATCATTTTAAACTGACTCAGAACTGACCACAAACTGTTTGTGAGCTCAAATTTATTCTCAAACATTTGGTTTCAAAATCTTGCAAACATTTTAAAGTCACTGTAAATCTGAAACTTTCTTCCAAACCCATTTCTACTTCACTAACAAGTGTATGCTCTCAAGTTTTGGGGCCTTGAATAATGTTATAATTAAAATATTAAAAGCAGCCCCAGGTGTGAGCCCATTGACTCAGTATTATGACAAGTTTGTGGCATCTTTGCCCAGAGAATATGAAACATGAAGAGGTGAAGTAGCTGCCAGCGCCAGTGACATATTTATACAATCTCTGCTCCTCAATAGAAGCAGTAATGACTTGGGTATTTACACCTTATAGGGCTTGTTAGGTGCTGTATGGAGACATTACCCTTCAACTCCAACTCTTGACTTACCTTTATTTCAGTCTATAAGGGAGAATAGCTAGAGAATAACATGGCCATGTTGTTGTAGGAATGAGTAAGGGTTGCACCCATTGTTCAAAAGAAGGAAAGAATTACAAAAGTTGTAAAAGGAAAAAGATCAGAAAGTGAGGATGTTTCTTGTATCATCATTCCAAACAATTTGATTCTAAGAGAAGGAACTGAAAGGGAGAAAAAAAGAGAATCAGTTTCGTCAGAAATATTCTGGTGTGAACGAGTTCGAATGCCAGAGGTACTTAAAATGTGGATGCATTCTAGTATAGTTTTCCGATTGAAAATACAGGGCCTACTGTGTTCATTTCAATAATATTTCTTTACTTTGAACTATATTTTGGGCACACGTCCTTTTCGTGGGGCCACTGGTACCCATGTTTTGGTCTTCTGATGACGTCTGCTCTGGACTTCAAAGCCAGGGTGGATCCCACGTTTGCGTGCTTTCTCACCTGCGTTATTTCAAAAATATTTCTTTCATTGAGAAATTAACTCAAAGCAATGAAAGACATAACAAAAATAATTTCGACAGACAAAATTTGTGAAAATAAAATGTTATACATGCTTATTTGAAAATAAATTTCAGTGTGATAAAATATAATGTTCACAATGAGTCAGGAGGCCGTTGAGTGAAGTTTTGAAATGTGTTCAAACCATGAATGACTTCTTCTATTGCTACAAGGATGTAAGAAAGGAAAAAAGAGGTGGAATATAAAATAATGAAACAGAAGGCAAACAAGGTGGTATATTATTTGTAGAAGAACACCTGTGTGAATGAGCAGTAATGAAACTTCTTTCCTCAGTATCAAAGTTGACAGGAACCTCATAGAATGGAAAGCTTTTTAACTCCCATAATGAGAGGTAACATAATGTATCTGGTGCATTGTTTGCCCAACGTGCCTTTGACTGAATATTGTTTGTCCAACGTGCCTTTCAGTGTTTGGTAAACTTGGTTTGAGGATTTGAGTATCAACACTTTGATATAACTTTGAACTAAGTGTATTACTTTTAAGGTTGGGGTACTTTTAGTTAAGTTAGATTGAGTCATTTTTAAATATTTAACTTTTAATGGTGGTGGCTTTTTGCTGCTAAAATCCTCAAGAATCAGGAATGTTACTGTTAAATAGTGGTTAATGTTAAACAGTGCTTGTTTCACTTTTGAACATACACTGTAAAGATAATGATTGTTGTCTCTACATGTCCCCCACAGACTCATTTCCTATTCATTTTTTTATCTTATAAACTTCCTTGAAAGTGTGACAAATGGCCTGTACTGTGCACTTTTAGTGTATAAGTCCATTTTCAAAATTTTATTGCAATATTCAACATGCTCAGTTTTCATAGCAAAACTCCAGTTTCAGATACCATTGAGATTGATTTGGAACATATTTAGCACTTTTAGATAAAATCTTTCGTATTTTGTCAACTTACTAGATTTTGCTTTGGGTAGTAAAATGAGAAAGTTGAGTTGGTTTTTGGTTCATTAACAACATAAGAGTGCATTTCTACGAGATTTGCCAAGAAGAGTTGTTGTTACGAGAAAACCTCAGGAATGTTCGGGTGCAGTACCAGTTACACGGCCCAAGTGACTTCATAATTGGCATGGTTTTAGCCAAGAAGAAAGTTAGTTTTTTTTTCATTTTGAACTTTTCAAAAGATAGAAAAAAATGGTGACAACACTTTTGCCGAAAGAAAAGTTTTAACTCTTGCCTTTTTGTAACGTTCTTAATTCCAGCATTTCACCTTTTCTCATGGTCAAGCCAAATCAGTTTCCTTTACACAATTCAATGATGAATAGTTAATTTATTGTTACCTTCAGTGAAGAGCTATACAAATATTTCAACTTGTCATTGGTTACCTATTCACACCTTATTAGAAACTAAATTAATGCAAATCCCTAATGCCACCACTACTGTTACCTTAGTTTGTTCAAGTGAAGCACCAATAGTGTCACTGACAGTACATTACACATTGAATAACTTTATAAGATGTCACTAACTGTATCCAAAATACCAGGGAACTTCCATTCAGTACTGTGAAAGGTAAATCACAGCACATTGAATTCTACAATTCTAAAAACACTCCAAACTGGGGACATTTCTCAAGTAGGGACACTCCAAAATGGGGAGAAGTATATGGCCCATTGAAAGTTGTAATAAAGGTTACAAATAGGTTTCTTGAACATATACAGGTTTCTAATAGACTGACATTGAGAGAGTCCAGTTGGAAAGCTTTTCAATACAGTTATTAATTCTTATTCCAATAGTGTCAGAAAGTCCAACAGACTACTTTAACTTTGTGCCAAATATGGTAGTGCGGTTCACAATAAAAGGTGAAAAATTAATTTGGATCTAAATCTATATTGGAAGAAGTTTATTTTATCTAAATAAGGTAAAGTTATTACACAGCAAGAAGTTGTTACAAAAGGATCAAGTAAATTATATACATTTCAATGATTTCTTAAGTGGACAATTGAAACGGATTAATTTTTCTGACGTTTGGAATTTTTTACAGGACTGGACTTGTAATGAAATTATTTCCATTTCAAAAATATGACACAAAAATAGTATGAAAAACAGATTGTCAAGTAGACTTCACAAGCATATCTGTACAGTTCTAGGACAATTGAAAATTTAAAGCGAATGACATTTGTAACATTTTTGCAAACTCTGTACCTTTGATGATAAGTACAAAGTTAGACCTGATGTGTATTTTGGATATATGTATCAAAGTCAGGTAGCACTTCCAATGTCGCGAAGAGGAAAGTCATAATGGTAAAATAAATAAGATTGAAATACCTTATTTTAGGAAATCAAACAATAAGGGATCACCAAGGATACTGTGTTAATAAGGAACTTGTAGCTTGTAAGTCCATGTATTTGACTTTACCTTATTTGCTACAAAAATCTCTTCCAAAAGGAAAAGACTAAAATCAACATTAATATAAAAGGTCTGTTTCAGCTTGTGCATGGATTTTCTACTGTAGCCAAAGATTAAGTTGGAAATGGCTGCATTTCCTTGATTCTGAACCAAACAGATCGTACTATTTCAACTTTTTGATACAACAATAACTAAAACTTCAAAAGAGGCAGGGGATGAGTAGGAATAGGGGAAACTTATAAAGGCAGAAGGCAGGAAGTTGGTATGGGATAAAAACCTGTGTACACTCCAGCGTCCATTCACTACTATTGCGCACCAATACAGCGTCTATTGTTGGACGCCATTTTGCGATTGTGCCACATCACCCCAGGACCAGGTTTAACATTTTGGTGGCTTTTAGCTAATAGACCAGTTGCCATGGCCTTTCAATACTCTACAGCTGAACAAATATGGCAGAAACTTACTCATTGTACAGGAAACATTTCCATCCTTTGACCACAAAATGTGTAAGTTTAATAATGAAGGCTCTCTTTCCTGTTCAGGAAACTTCCTATTGCTAATGGCAACTATTGTAGTACTGTTTCTTGACTTCCCTCTTTGGTGTCAATAAGAGTTTCTCTGTTTCCTTCTGTGGAATAATAGAACTTTGGGCTTTAAGAAGTTGTAACACTTAGTAATTCAGTGAAAGTATATCAAGAGTTCTTAAGAAGTTCACCTAATCCTCAATATGTCAACCTGTTGCCATATGTCACTTGAAAATTTAGGGTGAATCAGGAAAAAAACGTCAAAAGATCAGACCCGTATTTTAAGGAATTTCTTTGTGCAATGTGAATTTAGTCTTCTAGGCATTGACTAAATTTATTGCTTAGATTCCAAATATTTCTGAACAAAGTTGACGAAAGCAACGCTATTGAAAATGGCTAAACGAAATGCGGCTGCCGAACAAATTAAAAAAACATCCACATTGAAAAGACACAAAGGTTGTCTGTCCTTTTTGTTAAGAATTTTTATGAAGTTCCACCGGTTGTGATAGTAATAAATACACTGATTCGAACGTTTGAAGTGCAGATTTCGTGACTTTCTCGTTAAGGAGACGAGCAAAGTTCGCAACTACTTGCGACTTCCTTCTATTTATGGCTAATGTGCCTCATGAGCCAAACCTCATGGACGGAGAGACAAAGATACTCCCTTCCATATTCTGACCATTTCACAAAATGCAAGCACAATTTCAACTTGAGTAAAGGGACCAGTCCTGGCTTTGAGACCAATACAGACGTTGCCAGAAGTCCAAAACAGAGGTATCAGTGGTCCCGTGAAAAGGACTAATGTCCTTAAAAAATTTTAAGACTGACGGTTATACAATTATTTTGCATTGTTTGAAACTGAAAAACACGCGCAGAAACATCAAAAGAGAAACAAAATGTGGATTTAGATGGTCAAGTGGTTGACATAATTGTCATTGTGACACTAAGGGTCTCGGGGCAAAGATTTACTGTGCTCAAAATCCAGTTTCAGAAAGAACATGACTTAAGCTTCCGTTGCGCTTGAATTCATCTCCTCTGAAGTGGTCATGCATGATTTGAGGTGAATTATTTCTCCATATTGTTCTGGTGCAGTTCAGTTTTCAGCTTCCTCCATTTCATTCCTTTCATCCTGTGCACATCTCACTTACTTTCCCAGGCTTTTGCCTCCTTTTCGCCCAGTCATGTCTCCACATAGTTAAAAGTTAAACAGTTCTGAGATAAAAGGCTCCAGCGTAAGAATCTCTGCTCATAGATGCTGTGTCAAGAGGTTGAGTACTTGAGAATCAAAAGGCGCAGGGATTAAGTTCTTTGTGGATGAGTGAAGCGTTCCACAATAAATCAGCGCGCATGAATAATGGACGCGGCGTTTGCACCTGTTGATAAGTCGTGAAGAGGAATTAATTTTTTGCTTTTCTTTCATCCTGGAGGAATGCTTTTTAGTTTGTAGATATTTTTCTTTTATCTTTTTTCTTCAGAGCTTATGGCTTTTATTCTTTGACTAAATTTGGTTTTAATTCATCAGACCTTATCCGGTTTTGTTCCGAGAAACTCAATGAAAATGAGACATTGAAAAACTAACAAAAATGATGTCATTTACTTAGCAACGCCATGCAGTTCCTTAGTTACGTACAACACTGTTTCTAGGGACATTGTTTGCGTCACGGACTTCCTATTTTTCTCTTTACTATTTCCTGGCTCGCATGGATAAAAAAGACACCATTTAAGCTTGATTTAAAAACAAAATAGATGACTTTATGTTGCAAGCCAGACACTAAAAATTCTTATCCTGACATTTTGACAAAAGCAGCAGCGTCAATATTTTTCACAAATTGAAATTTTCCACTTGAGAAAATAGAAATCACATCACGAGGATAAGAAACGGAAAAGTATGCGCCGCAGGTGAACTAGGGTTTAGAACCGGAAATGGGGAAATATTAATATTAAAAGCAAACATAGCCTGAAAAAGGGTGAACAATGTCGGAAGATCGGGGCATGAAGGCTAATTCATTTTGAGGGTAAACGTAGCCTTTATGGTGACAATGGTAATTTTCTTTGTTAGATAGTTACTTGGACAGAGAGTTAGATAATTTGTTAGATCTACCATTTTTTCCTGCTGTATTTTTTGTTCAACTTTGAAAAAAATTCTTGAAAAATTAATGCTACAAGAAAAATATTTGAATTCATAAAATGTAAAAAAATATTGCACTCTATCAGAAAAAGAATCTTACAAAAACATAATTTTTTCACTTCAAAAAGAATTACAGGTAACGTGTGGCATTTTACCTCAACAAACCTGTAGGAAGATTCAGCCCTTGGTTGTAAAGCAGACATAGGTTCCCTGTATTTATTTACTTGTAAAGGAACACGGCGGTTAAAAGCTTCTGACATCTAAATTGAATGAACATGTTATTCGTCAAAAGTCTCTTCGTTGAAATCCGCAGTCAAATCAGTCTTAATGGGCTGTCAAAATACACCCTGTTGAATCTATCGTGCGTACTGACTTCGTGTCATATCAGCCTTAGCACACTATTAAAATAGACCCTACAAGATCCACTTTGCTAACTGCCCCAAATCAATATTTGTACAGAATGATTTTGGTTCTTTGTTTGTAAAGACATTGATCAGCACTCATTTCCAAATTTTTGATTTCAGAAGTAAAGTATTGAATTTATTAGAGCAAGTACTCTTCCAGACACTAAAAGTGATAATCACCATTAGCCTTTTGATGAGTAGGAAAGTTTCAATCAGATTTATGAGGATCAGTAAGAATTTGTCCTGGAACCCACACCTTGTCTTGTCAAAATTCTTGCGTTTGTGTTTCAAGTATTAGAAGGAATTCCTGCTGCTTCTCCGAGCGAATACATCGCCCCTTTTGTGCAGTAATTTCATGAGTATTTGCCTCTCTTAAGTGCTTCAATATCGGTCAAAAAGCAGGCGTGGAAAAATCAGGGCTTTCTGCCCTCCATGACCACGGGCGATCTTTTTTATTTTTATTTACAGCATTTGGTTCACAGTCTATCGATGCAATTTAACAGCATTTGCTAAAGAGGACAATTTGTAGTGACAAGTTCAAAGAAAATATCACCTTTAAGGTGGAATGGTTTTTTACAGACAAGGTGAATGTTGAACTATCTTTTGTTGTTTCTTAGAGCAAGACGTTGGTTGTATTTTGTTTCTCAAATAGTGATCCAACATTTCTTTGGTATCAGCCATGGATAAACTTATCACAATCTTTTTTCAAGATAAGTCGAGCAAAAAGTCACATCTTTCTGATATGCTAATCCCCAATTTGTAATTTCCTTCGTCCTTTTCACATGATTTAAATAGTGGAACAAATTGTGACTTTCTAATTTTTGAAAGGCAACACCTCAACCTTAACTCTACCTCCTGTTAAGGCTTTGTTGGGCCTGTACCCCTTGTTAGTTACTTTTTATACCTAAATAAGGGTGAATCTTAACCCTCCATACATGGTTCTGATTGTTACAGAGTAGACAGGGTCACCATGTTGACAGGTTCTGATGGGGAAGTCACTCACTGGACTTCCACTTAAGTCTATAAAACCCACCTTTCCCATTCACCACCTTTCTTACCCACTTCCATACACACAAAGCCTACATTTCAATTATTATCTTTAAATTGACTGTTCATGTATTCAAACTTTTAAGCAGGGCTCAAATTTAGCATGTTTTCTTTCTTTTTTTCAAAGGCCAAAGTCTACCCTGTAGCTGTGTAGTATGAAAGTGCTACAAGATGACCTATGAGTCAACACATTAATTCCATATTAACTGATATTCACCTAATCAGTAGTGACAGGTTTCATTTTTAACCATTTAAAAAAATTCTCAACAATAAGTTAAAATCTGAAGAATAATGTCCACTTTGTGAGGGTTGATTTTTGAGTGGCATGACTTGGAGTAATTCACCATTCAGTATTACTCACTGACCTGGAGCAAGATTAGTGTTGGTTTTTAAAAAGTCTGTTGTCCGCGAGACAGATGTCCGAGAACACTAAACGTTAGACATTGTCCTTTGTAAAACTGAAAATTACAGTTTTTGTCGGATGCTACTGTTCCACGAGCATAACAGCTACTGCTAAGAATAAAATTTAAGAATTCGTTATGGGACTAGGTTGATAAAGCCTAAACTGCGAAAAAACTCATTTAAATCCATGAGCATCACAAATTATTGATGGAAAATTTATATAGAGCAGAAGTTTCAAAGTTTACATTTTAGTACCATTACAACAAGGGGGCATTTAGTATTAAGTTAATCCTAGGTTTATGAAGAAGTCTGTGAATCCATGCACCTGCAAGGCATCTAGGTGCATGATGCATTATCACCATCTAATACCCCATGAAGATTGTTTTCCTTCCATCTCCTGTTAGTGGCAAAACATTTATGAACTCCAGCCTTGTGAAGCATTGGTTCAGGGTGACATTTGGTGTAAGAGCAATTTCTTTGATGATATAATGCTTCTTTATGGTACTGCATTTGGGTAATAATAATGTTCTTTGATAATCTCCCTGCAGGGTATATTACAGTGACTTAACTTGTACAGAGGAGTTGCAGTCACTCAAACATACAATACAGCTGTGTGGACTTTTATGGGTAATTTTCCTTGTAGAATTGAAGCTATTTTGCTCAGGGAGTTGGGTATCATTTATGTTTAAATATGTAAGTGCATTTTGCTGCCACTTTTTGCAGGACCTCACATTAAATATCCTTTGATGATGACTCTGTTTAGATTCTACTTTAAAATTCATGTCTTTCTGCCGTCGGTGAAAAAGTTGCGAGATTCCAAATAAAGAAATAAGAAAACATCTCGCAAAATAAAAAGTAGCAATTCAAAATATTCATCTTCATATTTTCGAGTATGGAAATGATATGGTTCAGCGAGGCCAACAATTTTAGGGAATCATTGAAACTAAACAGAAAAAAAATTAACAAAGGATTGGACAAAAAGCAAGCGAAGTCATGGTTGTTATGTTCAATAAATCCAACAATCCATCCAGAGGTATTTCTGTAGTAATAATTACCATCATTAGCAAAAGATTTAGGATCTCTAGTTACAGAGTCCAGCAGAGAAACACAAACCTTGGAGACGTAAGGGGGTCTCAATGTATCAAAACCACAGATCAGAACCTTCTATCAAAGTACAGGGCAAAGTTCTCTCTAATATTCTCAACAGGATGACGTTTGAAAGAAAACTCAATAATTTACAAATCATTAATAAAGAGTAGAAGGAGTACAAATAGAGGTTTCAGCCGAATTTAAATGGTTTTATCTGATAAAAAAATGGTCACATATGATATGAAAATGGCACCTACTCATATCTTTGTATCAATTCCATTCCTTCAAACCAACCCCTGCAGATAAATCCCCCAACCCTGTCAGAGTCATTCCTGTCAACAAGTAGTGACTGAATAACGGTGACATGGTAGATTCCTTTGTGAACAACCATTAACGTTGAACTCATAATTAGACGTTTGCAAAACTGGGACGTTTTAAGCTGATAGGTATCTCGGGAACCTCCTTTCCTGCAGGTAGTCATCACAGTGTACAGATCTCAGCAGGAACCCCTGGGTTCCCTACCCCAGGATTACTGACCACTAATCACCATGGTGATCAGATAGATAAGGTAGATAGGGTAGGAGTTAAGAAGGCATGAGTAAACGGTGATGACGTTTCTGTGTAGTTAAACAGGGTTTCTGAAGATAAAATTTTACAATTGGGTACAGTTTGCATAGCTTTTATAGAACAAAGGAAGAAAGTAAATGTGGGAACAGGTAATTAATGATTTTATGCTGAAGAACTTTTTCACAAAATTTGTTTCAACTGTTGTTAAATAAGTGATTTAAAAAAATAAAGGTTTTGTGCTTATGTTTAAAAGATGACAAAAGTTATGAAAGTACTTGAGCAAATCAAAGTTTTGAGTTCCTAAATTTATAGTTGAAAGAAAAAGTTGTTTGTATATTTAACTTAGTGTCTGCAGAAGAATTCTTTCTCTACAAAAAGTAACACAAGAAAAGGAAACCAAAAACAGGAAGTGTGGTTAATTCCCGTCTGAGTGCCTAATCCCCCATCATGCCCTTGACCGGAAACGAGTCTGACTCCGTGATCTTTGTAAGTGCGCCTGCGCGGTACATTAAGTGAAAGTAAACAGTCAACCTAGTCAGTTGAGCGCCCCCATGGGATTAGCGGGTCGAGCAGGGGAATGTGTTTGATCTTTTATTGTAGGGGAAAAGTTTCTGCCGTGTCAAAAGAAAAGTAAAACATTCATTTTTTAGTGTTGCTCATTCAGAAACGTTAAAATTTGTATTCTTTTCAAACAGTGAAGTTTCTCTTTAAGTAATAAATTCACTATCAAGGTCAGGTGTATCAATCAATGTTGGAAATTTGTTAAAAAATGGGATACACTTATTTCAAGGTTACCTTTAAGGCTTCATCTCCTTAAAGTAATAAGGGGTACCCCATTGATAAAAAGTGGAAACTGACCCTCAATTGAAGGAAGGCTTTGCAAGGTACAACTGGTCAATTTCTGACTCCAAAAAAGATAAAAAGGAAAAGGGTTACAAAGTACCTCCATAACAGGGCTGAATTCTCGCACACACTAAATCTGTCTACTTTAATCTAGATCTACTTGAAGCGTAAGTCAGTGCTGACATGCATTGGGTAGAATGAAGTCGTCACTTCAATGTGACTTATACGTAAAGACAATGTGTAAAAAGCGGTTTGCGTGACAAGCGGCCGATAGGCTGACGGGGCTGTCGGTTCGGATAACACGTCTGGTGATGAAGTCCATGTATAGAATCATCATATTCTTTTTATCAGTATCTGTGGTACAAAACTTCTCGGGGAGAAACTTTGGAGTAAATTCTTGCATACTTCTTTCAAAAAAAAGAGGTCATAGCGACCAATGCTGTTTAGAAGAACAATTAAAAAATCTCCACTCTGCTGTTATTTTAGAATATGTTATTTTATGTCTTTTAACCAAAGTTGACATTAAAATTTTCTAAACAAGTCTCCTATCCCCAACGTCTTCAAGACGTTAAGTACTTAGTTCGTACATCGTCAATTCACAACATTACTTCAAGACATTAAAACTTTTTCTTCTAATGACAGTAGTTGTGTGAGTACTGATTCCTGTGCTAATTACACTGTTGTACTTAACGTATAAAAGTGTCGGAGTCTATTTGGAAAGTTCCATTGAAAAACACGAGACACGTGTACACATACAGCACGCAAAAAGAGGCATTGCGTGTCACAACTCCCGTGTATATCTCTGCAATTCTCTCGTAAAGCGTTACATAGGGTATCACACCCAAGGCGATCTGTTTGACCTTGACCTTTATCTATCTTGGGGAAACAGAACCTCATTGTGGACTAAGTAGACGTAAAGCATTTTTCTTCAGTGCCAGATTTCTTAACATATTTTAGTTTTCAATGGAAGGAGATTTCTAGCAATTTTGATTAAGTGGTGAAGCATTGTTAGGTTGATTGGGAAGAAATTACCGCCATTGTCTGTTAAAAACGTTTTTTTTTCACAAATCACTTTCTTGATGAGTTCATTTGTTTCTTCAACAGATTTTTTTGTAAGGCTAAATTACCTCAAGTTTGCCATTAATTTCAAACATTGCGCAATTATTTGTAGATGGAACAGGAGATGCATACATCATGTTAGTAAACGAATTTAATTCTCTTTAAAAAGTTGTTTCTACACATCAATAATGTAAGTTCTGTTTCGTTATATCTTCAGCCGTACAGCACGAACGAGGACCCAGGAACTCTACGATCCGGAGACAAGTAGCGATGTACCTGAAGGAGAGTACGGAGCTCGGGGTGGCGGGCGCCGCGGCCGGGATGATACCTCACCCGTTCAGACCTCCGTTCCTCCCGCCGGGAATCATCACCTCCACCCCTGAGGGTGTCCCCGTCATCTCCCCCGCCGCCCTCGAACACCTCCCCGCTCTACCCAACGGTCTCAACGGTGTCCTCCTCCAACCCACGCCAAAGGTAGGGCCACTAAGTACTTGATTGGTTCACTGCATAGAGACAGACAGACAGACATTTTCAGAAAAGTGACTAATATTTTTCACTTTAATTCAAGTCAAGAAGTTTAGCATACTTTCTATTAGACGGATATCTTTCAACGTTAAGGGCCCATTGAGCGATAGCGACAGTAAAAACGAAATTTTTTTCTGATGTTTGCTGCTTACACATTGATCTTTTCTGATGGTTCTTCGATCTTTTTCGTTTTCATTTTCGCTTTTTGTTTAGTGTAAATACCCCCTAATGGTTATTTCTCCCCTCCGTTTCCAGCACCTTCACATGATAACGTTTTGTTAACGTTTTTCCGTTACAGTACCCACACGAATCGTACTTCAGTTCACCGGAAACGATCTGTGAGGCGGCAGCACGACTACTCTTCATGTCTGTCAAATGGGCGAAGAACGTGCCCGCCTTCCTGAGCCTCCCGTTCCGCGACCAGGCGCTGCTTCTGGAAGAGGGCTGGAGGGAACTCTTCGTGCTCGGAGCCGCACAGTTCCAGATGCCGATAGAAGCAGGGCCACTACTCAGTGCAGCCGGTAAGTTTTGCGCCTCCTTATAAAATAGACTTGTGTTCATAGAATCGTTCAAGAAGTTTGAACTTGTGTCGTCGTTCCTTACGTGGGACTAGCCTGCATTCATTTTGTGGGCCACGATAAGTTAAAAACTCATGGTTCCGAAACCTGGAATACATGTTTTTCTTGTGGTTTTTCTTCTTTACCACAAAAGAGACGCTGCGTTATTTGACTGACAGTTTTGATTTATGATTGACAGGTATCAACACAGAGCAGTCTCCTCCTGAGAAGGTGGTTGCCATGATGACTGAGATCCGATCCCTGCAGGAAATTATCACTAAGTTCAAAGAGATGCAGGTCGATCCTACAGAGTTCGCCTGTCTCAAGGGAATCGTCATCTTCAAAACAGGTGAGTTTATTTTCAAGTAAAGATCCATAGACAGACAGACAGACAGACAGAGAAAGAGAGAATGAGAAAGAGAGAGATAGAGAGACCCATAAACACACAGACAGACAGACAGACAGATAAACAGACAGAAGAAAGACAGGGAAGATATAATCCAGTGTCTGAACGTTTCAATGAAGATTGAATAACCTTTCAAGTTAATTTCTTGAACCTACATCTATATTCTAAAAGGTTTATTTATTTTTCTTTTCAGTTTTTGCCACGTCATCCACCGACATGAAAGCTTTGCGTGATTTCCACACTGTGACGTCATTACAGGACCAAGCGCAAATGACGCTTAGCAAATACATAGCAACGGCGTATCCAACGCAACCGTTTCGTTTTGGTAAACTCCTCCTCATGTTGCCATCTCTGAGATCCATCAGTCCGAGTACCATTGAGGAACTCTTCTTTAGAAAAACAATTGGAAATATCCCAATTGAGAGACTACTTGTAGATATGTTTAAATCAAATGACTTCTGAGGATTGTGTAGCTTTAAATTTTGATAGGATATTTTGTAATGGAATTTATTCTCAATTCTAGTGACATGTTTGTTATTTGACACAGGATTATGTGATAATCCTTAATCTTGCATAATGTTGCATTTTGTTGCCAGTCAATTCACATACCTAAAGGTCTGTTCACACACGTCAACGTCAACGTCAACGTCTGCTTTGCGTCAATTTTTACATTGTGCTAATAGTGACGCGAAAGTAAAATTTGCGTTTGCGTAACTAATAACACAATGTCAAAGTTGAAGGTGGCGTTGGTGTAAACGCAAACACAAACATTACATGTAAACAAGCCTCACGAAAATGGACCCAATACTGATTTTAAGGTGTTCACCATGTATTAATTTAACAAAGGCAAATAGGAAATGGAATACAACTGGAAAAGTTGTATGAAATTAATTCAGGCTAGTTTCTTATAAAACCAATGTAATACTTTACTCAAAGAAGTAAGATTTCTAACGTTAGTTTGTTCATTTATATTACCAAAGATATCCATACACAGAAAGAAAATGAATCTCCGCAGATCATTTTTCACACATGTTTGCTTGCCAAAATATTGATCATGATCATAGGTTTCATTCCACATTACATGTTTTAACCGACCCAGGTGTGCTTATTGTAAAACAAACTTCAACGTGTACATACATCTGCACTTTCACTCTCAAGTTTCAAAATAAAAATGACGTGTTTTTAATGTATTCTTGAAGGGATCATATAGTAGTTTAAAAACATGCATAAGTAGGCAATTTTTATAATACACCATGGAACCCTGTTATGGCACATTCACACTACATGGGACTGGGACCGCGACCACGACTGGGAGGGAAACCAGGAAAAGGACATGGAACAATGGATTACTGTATTATATGGAACTGTTCACACTCCACCAGGTCCTGAAATGGGACCAGACCCATTGTCTTCTGTTGTGACAGTCCCGCTTGCTATACCTGTTCCGTTCCCGTGCAGTGTGAATGTGCCTTTATCCGTAAGGTTCCGCATCTTCTGTAAACGGGGTTCATTATTGCCCTTCTTCTCGCGCATGTGTATGTTTCTGACTTCCGGTGATCTCAGTACTCAGATACTTCTCTTTTCTTTCCATTGATAAGCATTTAGTTTGATCGAATGTGTTTGTAAAATAAACTTTTTCTAATATTAATATCTGTAAAATGTACACAAGACTGTGACGTCACGTCGTAACGTGATGACGTCACGATAAATTGACGACCACACGTGCTTTGATCAACGGACGTAAAAATTAAAGCACGTAATTGATACCAACCAAAAACATGTGTAAATAGCTTTCAAATATTTATAATTCCAATTTCAAAGTTGTCAATATTTACTGATATTTATGGCATTTTGTATTGCTAGACAATCATTTCCATGGGTACCTATTCTTTTTAACATTATCTTCAAAGATAATTACTTGCTCTTCCATGTATTGGGTATACTGTACTATAAATAGAAAAAGACGTGTCTCTGTCAGATTGACGTTTGTTTCTATGGTAACTAGGACGAAGATGTTATTAATTCTATTGTTGTTGATTTTTTGTACATTTTGTTTATATTTCACGAGACAAGAGTAGAGATGAAATAAAGACAATCATAGTACAATTGAAATTCAATGTCTTGTGGATTTATTGAAAAAAAGGCTCTTGAGTCAAAAACGAAGAAATCTTTTATCTGTGTGTTTGCTAACTATTCGGTTGTGCGGAAAACCGAATTGTTCAAGATAAAAAGACGTCATGACGGAAATGCTTCAAATATTTTTCCTTTTTAAACTTGTTTCTGAGCTGTGTTTTTAACGACATGAAGAGAATTAACAGACTTGAATATTATCGTCGAAGAATGTATCAAAGTACCTTGTACACTGTACTAATAATCTTAACTTTAATACATGACCTTCAAATGCATTCTAACTTAGACATGATTGTATTTCACTAAATTCACTGACCACTGCAAAGCTGAATTCCAAACTCAGTTGATCACACCAGTATTTCACTATATTAAAGTCACTTGACCATGGAGTGACCAATGATTGCCTATTATCCACTGACTGGACTTCAATACAGCACAATGGTTCAGGCCCCCAGGAGTCAAATACTTTCTTCATAATGGCCAAAGGCCAATTTTCTGCCTACATGGTTTAATAAAATAAAATTAGATACCAATTTGTCCAACTCTGTCCCAGTCACCCCCAGAATACCTCTGTGGGATTGTTTATTTGATTCTTAAGGACACTAACTACCTTTAAATGGATCCTTTTTAATTGATAAGGTTGTTGTCATTTAACAACTGTGGAATGTTTATGATTTCATCTCCATGAGAAGTCTAGTGCCAGTCCTAATATCATCTTCAGATCTTCGTGAAAGAAAGCAATCGAGCAAGAACTAAAGTATCAAAAGAAACAAGACTGAAGACCGAGTTCAGAGTCCTTGAAATGAATGAATTCATGGGTATATTTTGGCTTCAGTTCCGCTCCTACATTTAACCTATGGCAAAACTTTAAAACAACGCTTTACCTGAAATAGATCCCAATACATTTCAAAATATTAAAGTATATGATATATCTGATATTAATCTCTGTAAGCAGGATTAAACAATTCATTGGCCTGATCTTACAGAGAGCCTCAGTTGACTTTACAATCAGAGATTTCCAAATGGAGATTTAACTTTTAACAAGGATCATGGGGAGATTTAGGTGGAGGTGTTGCTGATATAAACCAAGTCTTTGACTTTTGAAGCTTGCCAAGAACTAGTTCTTAAGTCAGTCATGGTGTAAAAACTTCTCTGCTGACATCATAGTCCTGGTCTATTTAAAGATCAGTATTAAATACAAGTGGTGCCAAAAGTTACAAAACATTTTCCCTTGATTTATTTTGGCTGCCTCGCCCTTTAGTGTTGAGTCATAATTTGACACTTTTAAGTTGAGGATTAGCAAGACGTTTCATTACTAGAAATAAAGCATTGCAATTAGTGTCCGTGTATGTGATTGGATACCCGACTTCACGTTCATTTCTAGTAATGCTTTTAGTCATATGACAGCGTACTGGCAATAAATATTATTAAATACCCAGCACGTTGTCAAGTCATTTCTGCTTTAATTTAAAGAGAACACAACTTTTGATTTTCAAGCAATTAGTTATATTACTTCATTTAAAATATGGAAAAAAAATCCTCAAAATGATTTAAAATGACATTTCAATTTCAGTAAATGATCAAGAGAGAATTGGTCAATAGGATTTTCACAAACGCACGAAATTGGCATCACTGGCATTGATGCCAATCTTGTACCCCCATTGCTGCATAAGATGTAGGTAGATGTGAAATTAGATGTCAGTGATAGAGTAGGATTACATTTAAGGTTGCAGACTTCATTATTTCATTTCGAGGGGCACAACTGAAACATTGCTAGTAACATTCAGATTCTTGTATTGGTCCCGTTTGCACTTGACGACAATGCCATGTTAGAATTCATATTTTTATCATCAGAAATGGGTACAGCACCCATTCTTGATGACAAAATAAAATGGTTTGCATGGTTAACATTGAAAAAATGGAGTCACTCCAAAATGGACTGTAACCCCATTCTGGAGTGACTCCATTCATTTCCATTGATATGAATTAGAGCTATGTTGCAAACATCATTGCAGCGTTGCCTATGCATTGACGCTGAAGCTCAGTGTAAACGGACCCTAATATCTCTATCTTCTCAAATTTTAACTGACACTCCCACCAAACTACCGTAAATCAATGTTAATTTTCTTCTTTGAGAAAATCACGTTTTGAATCATGGGTTCAATGGTTAATCCTTCCACCCTGAGGCACAAATAAGGAGAAATCAAAGCAAAATGACCATCAAAACATTCACGGTGTTAAAAGGGTTAGAACTAGCTGCTTATGAGAAATCCGTTCCAGGGACACGCAAGGTTCTTTCAGCACATTGTTGGTCACATCACACTGGATTTTAGTCAGTATTGTTTAACTTTGTTTGATGTCAATAATCATGACTTAACACTCCTTTTGGGGGATAAATCTACTGAACACTTTCTTGCATGAGGAGGTGAATCAGAAGTAATCACTAATGGGAGGATTTGTGCTAATTTTTACCAAAAAGAAATCAGAATAGGTCTTCAGAGAGATGTCTCCAAGTAAATTAAAAGTATTTACTGGGGATATTCATCTATAGCACACAAAAATTTTGTGAGGTACATTTATCTGTTACACAATGTATTGTCATCCCTGTTTAATTCTTTAAGGATACGTACTTAAGGTACTTCACCCTTGTACTTTATGGTTGCAAAATGACGTAATACGTAAAACGTAAATTCTGCTTACGTCACCAGTATCATTCGCATCAAACAACACGAAATTATTTGTTATAACTGAAATTCAACTTGTTGGCGTTTTTTTTCAAAATGAAATGTAGACAAAATGGATTGTTATATTATCTTAAAAGAAATTTAACACAGTTCAGTTCACATCTTGAAATTCTTAATAGTATAGTGCCAAAATCACGTTCTTTTTTGGGAAAACGCAAAACCGTCAAAGTACTACTACATGCCAAATAACACAGCACATCGAAGAACTTTTTGTAGTGCGTATTTTACAATTATATAACGCTAGTCACTTGACTTTAATGTGAACTTGTTGATATATTTGGCTGTAGAGATTATTAAGTCATGTATAAATCTGTTATAATCACCGCAATTTATTATTCACAGTTCATGCTCGTTATGTGATCCAAAATGCACTGTTATCCACCGTGAGTTACACACTGTGTTCAACACTATTGTCCAGCTTGACTTCCTGTGGCGTCCAGTTCAACTTCCGGTCAAGTACCATCTACGCTTTTATCGTTTATATTTTGAAACACTTCAGAAAACAATTTGTTTGAAGTTTGAGGAGAGTATTCGAAATTCATGCAAGGTAAAGGCCTATGGATTTACAGATCCCAAATCCAAGTGAATTTTAAGTGTTTAAGCCTTGATTCTAGTAATTTAGTCTGTTTCTAAACTCTTGGACTCTAAAATTTTCATTATCATGTGGACTTTCCTCCTCTTCTACAATTTTACCTTCAATGTCCATATTTATACATCTATTTGTGTCAAATACTCTTCTCATAAATTGCCTTTAATTGACCAGTACAGTTTTATGGTCAGTTGGACACACATTAGCAGAAAAATACCACAAGAGCTATGAAACCAATAAAAATGAATGACACAAAATTCATTCTCAATTTACCACTCCAAACAATCTAGTCAATCATCAAAGGTTTTTGTGTTTGAAGTGGACACACTTCACCATCTGATAGAGTCAGAAGCTTTAAATCAGTTACTTGTTACACGTAATTGAGAAGTGCACACACTTGAATGTGATCATCTGCATCATCTGTACACACATCTGTAAATATTGAATGTACATAAAAGAGAGACTTAACACACCATCAACTTCTGCAGAGTGGGGAAACAAGGGGTTAATCGAGCAGAAATATGAATACAGGGTGTGGGCTTCAACCTGTATGCTGATTTATTACACAGTGAGGAAACAGGGGAATGATTAAAAGTGGAAAACCACTGCAGGTTGTGGGATTCAAGTTGAATTCTTATCTACTACACAGTGAAGAAACGAGGGATAATTAAACACCGGTGCCTGGTGTAGCATTAAACATAAATGTAGAAAAATCAGTTAAAATGCACTAACAATGAGCAGAAGAGATTAAACGGAAAGAGAAGAAGGAAGGTTTCGAATAAGGGAAGAATGAAAGAAACTGTTCGTAAGGAATGGTAACTGGAGGTGGTCAGAGAAGAATTGAAGTCAGACACTCTGCCTCCACGCCGTGAGCTGAGAAGGATCAGTTGCGGTTAAAGTGTTTATTGAAGAGATGAAGGAAACAATGAAGGAAACTCTAGCCACACACAGCACAGTAACAATAGCAGCAATAACCCGGATAATAGAGGGACTCAGGGATGGTACTTTAATGGAAGAAAAACAGAACAATCTGCTCGCAATCTGTGCCCGCCCGAGTGCTCGAATAGAACTTCACTCTCTGTTTCTTTGTCCAGCTTGGATATTTCAACAATTTATTTCTTTGGAAATTGTATTTATTACGATTTAAATGTTTAGATTAATGTTTTAAATTTTGAAAGAATAAAACTGAAATCGAACGAAGACATTTTTAAATTTGGCAATTGGCATTTTGAAGTTACAGCCTTTAATTCTTTTTCGATTTCATGGGTTTTCGGAAAATTTCGCAAAATATAAAAAAATTTTTGGAACCAAGCAAGGGGAATCATCTATCTACTCCTGTTAGGGTACAACAGAATAAATGAAGTTACTTCTGTTCTTTTAAGGAATTTAGCTGAGAACTGTCGTTTCTAGTCTTATAGTGTATTTTAAAAGCACTTCAGATAACGTGGATCGAAAGGACTCAGCTGCCATGCTAACCTCTGCATAGTCAGTAGGCGTCGCACCAGAGGTGAATTTTAGGATCACACAGGCGGAAAAGAACACAAGCAAGGTATCCACTCTGGCTTTGAAACCCAGAGCAGACGTCACCAGAAGCCCAAAATAGGGATATAAGTGTCCCACGAGCCACGAGAAAAGACGTGTATCGTCCAAGAAATCGCAAAAAAATTTAAAAAGTTAAAAAAAAAACTACAGACAGACGGGCCTGTCTCAACAACAGATCAGACGACTATTGGAAGAGAGACAGAAGCAACTTTCTTGGAAATTTACCTTTCTTCAGGAAAATTCAAAAATTCAAACTGGAGGATGGAAAGTAGAAAGCTCACAAAGATAAAAAGACAACCTGCAAAAGGGCTGGTCACCAAT
>JBCAUG010276211.1:0-18003 GCA_038406175.1 Haplosyllis leylae
AAAGTTGCTCAGAATGGTCTGAAACATATTCTGGTTTTGGAATTTTTGAGATCCGATGACATTTTCGAAATTTTGTATTTGAGCTAACAACCAACCAAGCAAGCATACATACAGACGCCGTAGTGACCAGATAAGTCGCTCCGCTCTCGGAGAGAGGCGGCGCGACTAAAAATGAACCCCCCCCCCACCTTTTTTTTTACCAAGGTTACTACATTCTCGTCATGCCTTCATATGTCGAGGTACCTATTAAACGAATCAACACATTCTTACCCATCTTCATAATTCCAAACAAATATATCGCTGTCGATTGACAACCAAGCCCTTCGTATGTCTGAAAATAGCCCCATTAAGCAGTTACACTGCATATCTAAAGTTAGTTAAGAACAAAGTTTAACCTTGTTTTGCAAAAATATTCGTCGGTAAAATCTAGTTTTAAGTGATAAATTATGAATGTGACTATATTTGTATCTACCACTGAAGTAGTGCTACCCATCAAGAAATCAACAAAATTCCCAAAATTTGGAACCTCTTTCTTTCTTTTTAAAGGATACGGCCAAATTGTTCCACTAGTTCTGCAGGCAAAGGGATCTTGCGAACAGTTCCAACTTCTGGCATGGTACCAAGTCCTATCTTTGGGTCAGCAAGAGAAGGGTAGTCGAAGTCATGTAAACCACTGACACTGGGTTGTGCTGAAATTCAAATCGTCAACAGCGTCATGAATCAAAGAATGAAAGAGTTTCAGATACTGGGACAATGGACGAACCCAGGATTGTACGACGTCACCAAATTAAAAACTTTACATGAAAATTACACTCCCTTCCAAGAGATAAATTAAATGCTGGGAAGTACAATCGAGCTTTTAACAGGTCATATTCGATATCTCGACTACAGCCGAGCAAGACTTCCATTACATGTATACTTATTATATTCCCATTAGAACCATACGAGCCTGAACAGAATGGTTGACCGACTTGACGTACTGTGTTTTGGTATCTGAAGCTGTTCTGACAGATCCGCGTAGTTACGATCCGCCTGGAGGGACCGATCCAACAACGATGCCGCCACCTCCATAATGTCCTGCGGCATTCCCGCTCCTGGACTCATCATGGTCGTCATGCCTGTAGTGTTCTGCGGACTCTGTTGAAAAGTGCTCATCTTGGGGAAGTTTTATTCGCTTGTACTAATTAAAGTCTGCAAAGAAATAACGCGGTTCTTTTGTTCACGGATAATCCAAGATTATTTAAGAACAGTCTAAATGACAAATGAATATATTAGGCCTAGCTAGGCTACTAATAGGTAAGAGGTAAGATTACCCTGAAGATATTTTTGAAAATAAGATCTATATTTTTTCAACAGCCAGAGATCAGCATAATTAGGGGAACTGCCAACTGCACTGGTTGCAGCATTGGTGCCTTATAACATGGAAATGTATTTAAAATAGAAGTAACATGAGTAAGATAACTGATACACTTACGCTACAGAAAATGTCAACACAACCGGTGGATTTCACATGCTTACCGCCATTTTGACTTTATTGCCATCTAGTGGATTATTTTCCCGACAACAGATGTCGTCACCAGAAGATTTTCCCGCTCCAATTCACAGATCAGTAACACTATGTCACTATATTTTTAATAACTGAAATTGATAATTTTCACCAATTCTATTTTGAGAAAAGTCTTGTCTTTTCTTTTGTGTATTTCACAATAAAAAGGGATGAAAACTGTGTGAAATTTTGCAATATTTTTAATGCGGTGGATAACTATTAACAGTTTGTCCAATTAAAAGTAATTGAAGTTTATTGTTATTATTTTTATTACTTTCAGCCAATTCGTTAGTTTTACATACGCACCTGAACATCAACACAAAACAATGAGAGCTTACACATGCCTTTGTGTAGTTCTGCTCGTGTTATGCTTAACCGGTATGTTTCTTTTCCTAATAAATGTTGTGTCTTACGAATATTGGATAGTTGAGGAAGTAGACTTAACGAGAATAGCCGTCGTTCACCTGGAAGACAATATACAAGAAACGTTCACATTTACAGCTAGACAAAAACATCGTTCAGAACAGAAAAATCACCAGTATATTATAGGATTACCGACAATAATAAGACAGCGGGGTGATTATTTTCAACACACATTAGAGAGAATATTCTTGTCTTTACGAAATACCAAACTTTCCTTTCAGTTGATTGTACAAATAGGAGAGAAAAATAATTCTCAAATAGCTAAATGTATGTCTACTGCATTCAAGTTAGTGCAGAAATATGGATTTTCAAGTGAAATTGAGATTGTTCTTCCAAATCCAACACTGTACAATGCTCTTAAGCACGGACTTTCAGAGTTAGATAGATGGAGAAGAAAACTGTTTCTTGATGTAATTCATTTGCTTCTTTATGTCTCAACTAAAAGTGGATTTTACCTTCATTTAGAGGATGACCTCGATCCAACTGATAATTTTCTTTATCACATTGACATTTTCAGGAAAGAGATTAGAGTTGTGAATTGGATAATGCTTGAATATTCCACACTGGGTTTTGTGGGCAAAATGTTTCAAATACAGCATGTTCCAGAATTACTGAATTTCATATTTCAGGAAATGAATGAAAATATCACAGGCGAAGACCTCATTGACAAATTTATAACTTTATTTTGTACCAGAAAGCAAACCTGTGCTCACGAAATGAACAAATTACGATTGCTACACAGACCATCCTTATTTCAACACATCGGACATTATTCTTCCTGGCCTGGGGCTCAATGGACAAATTGCTCTGATGTAAATTTTCCTCTTGGTCATGAACCATGGCCCTGGAGCGATGTTCCTATTTATGTGAACCCACCAGCCAGGATTTCTACTACTCTAAAGTTGTATCATCCAGACTCCATCAGTAAACTTTATGCAATGACGGAGGTTTTGTTAGCAAAACCAGCCAAATCAGGAGATGTAATTTACTTCAATTTCACTCCACCCGTCACAATAGAAGAATTCTTCATCAGGACAAAACATCACCTGTACCCAAACAAGGGACTAAGGAAAGGTACCCTTGTTGAAATTCTTCCGTTGAAATCACAAGAAATTGACCAGAATCAGAGCGGCATTTTGAAATCAGATTCTGGATTCATAACAATTGGTGAAATAAATGACAGAGGAATAGCGGAGGGCTCTCTTGGCGATAAGTTCGGTCAACTACTGTCTTTGCGTCTTTTGATAACGTTAAACCAAAGCACCGATGTTCTTGTAAAAGAGATGATCCTTAAGTTGCAAATAGTTCCAAGTTTGTACAAACCTTGTTGCGAAGCCTACTGGCCAAATCCATTTCCGGAAGCAAAATAATTTCAAATACATAACATATCAATAAATTGTATATAATTTCGAAATGCATTGAAGTCTGTGAAGAATCTTGCACCTCGGACAAGCAAAGCCTGTTGATTGCGATCAAATTCCTGGTCACATCGCCGATCAGAATTGAATAGTATTTATTGATTCGTTGAATATTGGAGATTTCCCTAAAATAGATCATTCTGCCAGAATTGTAGATCATTCTGCCAGAATTGTATTGGTTCAATGTGCTAATATACTATTGGATCAGTTGTTAAATTAAATTTTTGTAAAGATTTGACAAAGCGTTCACAAGGCTTTGGTAAAATAATATTGAAAACATGATAAATACTTATCAAATATTTGGCAAAGTTTTATTCAAACATAAATTATCCCTTTCCTGTTGTACAATGCAATGAGCAAGATCTTAGTCATGAAAATATATTAAACACTTGTTTTACTAAGTGTGCAAGGTGCATAACAATGTCTGTTTTGGAGACCAGTCTGCAATGCAGAGAGGTCATGACACCTTAGTTTCAGACATTTCTGCCTAAAACTGGTGTCTTGGATGGTAACTGCATCATTACCAAATCATTGCCAATTATTTGCCAAAACACCAGTTTTAGGCAGAAATGTCAGAAGCTAAGATGTCAAGACTTCTCTGCATTGGTATACTGGTCTATGTCATGCACCTTTCACACTTGGTAAAACAAGTAGGTGTTGACTGTGTTTTTGTGATCAACATCTTGCTCATTGCCTGTAAAAGCTGGCAAGGGATCACTTATGGTGCCATTAAAATTTATGGTTAAATAAAACTTTGCCAAATATTTGATAAATATTTACCATACATTCAATATTATTTCATCAAAGCCTTGTGAAATCTTTGGCAAATTTTTAACAAAAATTTAATACAACAACTGATCCAATAGTATATTGAACCAATACAATTCTGGCAGAATAATCAACAATTCTGGCAGAATAAGCTATTTTAGGGAAAACTCGAATAAAGGTACAATGCGGCACGGATGGTCCTGGGTTCAGGCGCGAACCTCCACCAATGCTTGCAGACGCGTCTGCGGGTACGTGGATCAAAAAGGCTCTATACAGTCAGTAGGTGTCACACCAGATGTGAATCTGAGGACCACACAAGTGAGAAAGCATGCAATGTGATCCACCCTGGCTTTGAAACCCAAAGTAGCTGTCACCAGAAGTACAAAACAGGGGTATCAGTGGCCCCACAAAAGGGAGTTATGTCCCCCAAAAATTTTTACAAAAAAAAGAAGGTACATAAATTCAATGAAGAGGAAATTTAAAAAAAGGTTTCAATGAGAGTAATATCAGCCAAAACTATAACTTGTGTCTGAGAACTGGCACAAACACTCTAGTTGTATTATCAGCACAGCTAGTGAAAATTATGAAATTGAACATACCCAACAGTACAAAGAGAACACTCCTCACCTTTACTCAAACGTGGGCTAAAACTGAGGTACCTAACAGAGTGATTAGATCTATAGTACTTTATTTATCCCAGCTTTTCTCAAGCCTAGTCTAAAAGCTAACAGAAAAAATTTAACACTTTATATCTCACCTTTCCTCACACCTGGGCTTAAACCTATGGTTTCTGTCAGCAAAACCAGGACACATTAAAATAAACAATAGGTGAAGTTCATTTAGAAGAGTGTTCTTGCTCCTTCAGGTAAATGTGTTTGTTGTTCACTTTGTGAATGCGTACTGAGTGAACAAAGAAACTCGCATAAATAAAATAGAAGAATATTGAATGTAGTCATTAATATGTGCATTAAGCAATTGCCCAGGTAGTGTTGACTGACAGGATGGCCCCCACATCAACACTTTATTTCTTGTGAGGCTCAAATATTGGACTGGATACAAGCCTCGATTGGCCAAGTGTGAATTACTATGTTAACTGCTCATTAATTCGAGTTTTCCTAAATAATACAAAAAAATAATGTTGCCTCCAGTGGGATTGGAACTCGCAACTCCAACCATCTATGGATTAGAATCCCAATGCCTTACCCACTCAGCCACAGAGCATTGTGTTGAACAGATGTGTTAAATCTTGAAATGATTCCAAGTCCCAAAAGTGAAGTGGAGCATGACAGAAAGTTAGAACTCGTTTAGATAAGAAGACTGATTTCCAACAACAGCTTTTTTCACGATGCAAATTTAAACAAAAGCACTGTTCATGCATTAAGACCTTACATAGATGCTTAAACTTTTGAAATAATGTTTTTCCAATTATCATTTGGAAATGCTAAATTGGATAATAGAAACAAAAATCTCTACTAATATCGATCGCATTAATTGCTAAACAAAGTTATTACCAGATTTTGAGTTAGTTTGCCTGCTTTATCAGTCATTAGTAACGTTTTCTCTATTACCACTCTCTTATACTGAGCAATGGCAGCATGTTGGGGTCTTGCACAAGGGATGGCAGGTTCAAATACTCCTTTTTTCCAAAAATATATTCTATAAATTCTGCAAATTCTGTAGATTCTTTGGAATTCATTCAGGAAAAACTTGAATAGCCCTGAACCCCATGAAAGTTAGTAATGGGATAATTGACAATGTTATTTTACAAAAATTACTAAGGACTATGATTTTGAAATTGAACACATTCTGAATATACATTCCATTGTTGTGAACAAAGCCATGTCAGTTCGTCAGAAATTTCACGGCTTCAATCACAGAGATGATTGCTACGTTTTTCAAACACAAATACTAGCAGATTAAAAACACAAAGCACGTGTCACGAAAAGCAAGGCGTTTGAATTTTTTCTCTAAATCTCTTGTTTTTCTTCCCTTATGAATTGCTTGTTCATATTCTCTTGCGTAAAATAATGCTGGGAGGCTGGATCCATAAAAAGGACTTTTATGCTCACGGCATGTCATTATTGACAACAAAGCAAGGAACCTGAAACCATATTTATATTTCTTCATGTGTGACTGTAACAACACTGACAGGAAAACTACGGTAGTTCAAGGCAAATTTGTTCAATGGAAAGAAGAGGTCCAACAGTGCGCGAATTTAAGAAAACTCGAACATTACATGTGGATGGAAATATGTTTGTATAACGTAATGTATGTCTGCGGTAACATATGTTAAATGTAAAGAAAATGGAACACGTTACATATATGTGTAACGGGTCTGATTTCTGTCTTGTCCGATTCAGCTGCATGCAACAGATACATAATCCAGTTTTTCCTAAATAGCACAACTCTGACATTTCTAGCATTTCGTAAAAAATTGACATCGAGGCTTTTTTAAAAAAATCAGTAAAAAAATGAATTGTCTCCAGTGAAAATCGAACTCACAACACTGACCATCACTGGTTTAGAAGTCTGATGCTGCTTAACATACATATGCCTTTCCAGTCTCGGACTGTGAGACCCTCAAAGGCATGCTCTAATGAATTTCAAATTTCAATTTAAGCATCTCCTATTCAACGCATGTCTTAGTTAACACAATTGGATAGGCATCAGACTTCTCAATCAGTGATGGGCAGTGTTGTGAGTTCAATTCTCACTGGAGGCAACTTAATTTCTCATCAACTTTCTTAAAACCCCTCGAAATCAATTTTGTACCAAAATTACAAAATTGTCAGATTTATGATATTTAGAAAAAAACTCGAATATTAATATGTATGTGTAACACAAAGTAAAACAAATATCAGGCAATTCCATTTAGATTGCTCGAAAAAGGTGGGGTAAAAGAAGAATGATAGTTGTGAAAATAATATCTGACTGCCCAAACCTGAGTGATTGAGTCTGAAAGCACAGTGATGCATGAAACAAAGTTAAGAGAGCTCCTATCCAAGACAGGTCTGCTTAGCACAGTCAACAAGGCATTAGAGTAAGAACCAAGAGGTCCTGGGTTCTATCCCAGTGGAGGCAATTTTTTTATTAATTTATTTTGCTCCTCCCTGTGTAAGCCTTTGTGGATAATTTTGCCAACTTTGTATAATTTAGGGAAACCTCGAGACATCTTCAGTGAAAACTCAATTGTTGTTTTACTCAGCACTAGATTCTGCACTGATTTATTTATTTTCATCAGTGAATTGGGCCCTTTGCCTGAAGGAATGTTGTGGTCTTGATGAGGATAAAATAAAGTGACCAATAACCGTAATCCGAATAATAAAGCTGGTTTTATCTAGCTAATTTTCTGCAATGCCTATTGTTGCAACAGAATATTTTCAAACAAACTGTACTTCTAAGCTAATTGACGAATTCATCCAATCCACCCCATCTTGTTGCACCCAAAGACATTGTCTCTGTAGAAAAAGTAAAAATAGATATTTTTTCCGGAAAATATTCAATTCTTATATATTTCTGTCGTTGCATAATGACACAATCAACTCACAATCAACAATGTTGAAGTAAAGTTAGCTTGTAAATTTAAAAAAATGTAGTGTAATGACAACTATTTCATGCAAGCCACATAAGATAGTTACGTAAGATAGTTGATTTTTTCCCAGTCAGATACGGCCGATGTTAAGTATTATTTTTAAGGCTTTGACATAATTTATGAGATTCCTATCTAATAAAAAATCAAGTGTATGTGTAACGCAGAGAGAAAAAGTAATGTCGGCGTGAAATTTACATTAATACAACTTGTTTGAGATTGAGATTCCTCTAAAACATTATTGGGGGTGGGGGACTGGGTCACCTACCAATCCGCAGGGGGGATCAGCGCGGCGGATTGCATGCAAACTAATCAACTTGAATCAAGTTGAGGAAAAATAGAAAAATGAGAATTTCTCTTCCATTACTTTCACAAATGTTTTTAAAATATGCCTATACGGTCAACATCTTGATTCATCAGTTTACCACATGGAATTTTTTAATGGCACCTTGCTGATTCTCCTGAACTTTTAAAAAACAATTTGATTGCAGAAAACTTGAATGAAGTTAAATCAAGTTCATTGACAGAATTGTTTTTCAAAAGTTTAGGAGAATTGGCAAGGTGCCATTAGAAAAGTCCAAGTGGGTAAACTGATGAATCAAAACGCCAACCGTATAGACATATTTTTAAAACAGTTGTGAAAGTAATGGAAGAGAAATTCTCATTTTCTATTTTTCCAGTTTACCTGCGATCCGCCATGCTGATCACCCCATGGTCCGGGCGCAGAGGGGCCTGACAAACACGTATGTGGTTGGTAATAATGTATGGCCAATGCAAAATAATGTATAATGTGCATGGAATATATGCAGACAATGCAATGCATGTGTAACACTGTTAAATTATCACTAACTGTATTAAAAATAATAAACATTTGTAGTAGAAGTTTCAGGATAAAAATTCCGTGTGCATTACATAGCCTATAAAGATTTAAAACAATGATATGGTATTGCAATGCTTAGAATTAGGAACAAATACGACGCCTCTTTGTGAAAGACGTCTTTTGGAGGAACCATCGATAAGCTGTTATTAGCATCCGCGCATGCGAATAGGTAATAATTTCAGTGGGGTCTGTCTGTCTGTCTGTTCAGGCTATAACTTTTGAACTGCTATAGCTAGGAACTTTATTTTTAGTATACAGATAAATCTTGACCATATCTAGGTCAAGTTCAAGTATCAAGGTCATTGGATTAAGGTCAAGGTCAAGTGAAAAACTGACATATTTTTACCTAACTGCTACTTCTGAATGCTTTTATTTCACTAAAACCTACTTTCAAGGTCAAGGTCATCTGAAGGTCAAGGTCAAGTTCACTAAGTATTAAGGTCAAGTGAAACAAAATCAATTTTCTGTGTGTTTGTAAATGGTTTTGTGATCTATATGTTACGCAGATGGTATGCCTTTGACTGAAAGGCATTCTTGTTTTATTCACATTTCTGATCAATGTACGCTAATTTGAGGTGAGTCTCAGTGTTAATTTTACAGTGAAGTTTGAATATTAGCAACTCATTCCCTTACCAGATGGAGTAGTTTTTTTTAAAACCGATTTTAATCAGGATTTAACTCATCCGTACTGCAGCTGCATGCAGTTTCCACAGGTAATGGAATAGTTCTTCGAATAGGGTTTAATTTCCTTTCGGTCAACATGTCCGCAGAGCTGCACATATTCATGCTGCCTTGTGCAATGGCGGATCCAGGATTTCCCAGGGGGGGCGCCGATCCCAGAGGGGGGTACCAACCCATTAATTGGCCAATTTTTCCTGACAACTGCATGAAAATGAAGACATTTTGGGCCGGGGGGGGTCGCACGTCCCTCGCACCCCCCGCCCCCGTTGATCCGCCAATGTTATGGATCATGGCCTCGTTTTTCGTTTAATCAAATAAACCTAAATCGTATTTGGAAAGTACAACAAAGGTGAGTGAAGATGAAGATCTGATTTTATTTAGAATTATTACAACTGTTCAAAACTAAAACTGTTTACGATTCAGTTCAATTAAGTAAAGAAGGTGACAGTGTTGAACTTGTCTGCATCATTTCTATTTCTGCTGTATTTACCCAGCCACGTACTTTGAATCTGTGAAAGAAAAATGAACAAAACTAAATATCCTTTCAAAGGGTTTCTCTGCCATGCACATTTGAGTTTTTCCTGGATGTGTACATTGAGTGAAACATCTTTGTGGACAAAAAAATCAAACCAGCAACCTTTTGTATTAAAGGTTATGATGTTACCGTACAACCAACAAGACACAGGCAGTATCTTTAACTTGACCACAAATCATGCCACAGTGATTTATCAGATTCCCAAAATGTACTTAATGCAAAGAAATTCTGCTCTATTCCCGAACAATTCCATTGCAGTAATTTATCACATTATGCTAGTCACTTCCCAAGCGACGATGCATTCAAGTTTTATTGATCGACTTTTTGTAAATAAATAGCAATACAACATTGACATATCACTTATTTGCCCTTCCTTAATTCGCACTCATCCAAATATTATGAAGAAAAAAAGTCTTTAATAATCAATGATCACATATTAAGAAATTGATGTGACCTATACACTATAAATAATTCTTGAAACACGAAGTTGACAAATGTCATATTTCAATATTGTCGATGCTGTTTTACATGAGTAAAACTCGAAAGGTTGTCTATGAGAATTTCTTTTTCTTTTTTTTTAAAATGACTGGAATCTGGCCTTTTCAGTGATATTTCGGTACTTCTGTTTACAATTTGACATGTTTTAATACATGTTCAAAATCAGATAGTAAAAATCAGTTTGTCAAACCTTTGTCAGAATTTTATTTTTTAAATTTATTATTTTTTAAAATTTTTTTGGAGGACACATGTCCTTTTTGTGGGGCCACTGATACCCCTGTTTTGGACTTCTGGTGACGTCTGTCCTGGGTTTCAAAGCCAGGGTGGATCCCTCACTTGCGTACTTCCTCGCCTGTGCATGATGGATTCCCCAGATTCACCTCTGGTGCGACACCCACCGACCTCTTGACAGCCATCATGGTGGCCAGTTACGGTCCCTACATGCCACATATGTAGCAGTCAGAATTGTCTGACCTCCCATCCAGGGTGTGCACCATGAAGAAAGAAATTTTCTGATCTGATAAAATTTTGTAAGTTTTTTGGCCTTAACAGGCTGATTCATTTGATTCCATTTCATCCATTGACTGGGATTCTGTGTATGAACCATAGGTGTGGTCCATTTTTTTAAAAAAAAGAGTCGGAAATCATCTTCTATTTTATTGAGTACACATCAAGTACAGGTAAAACATGTCACAGCAAAATTAAATTTTTATTTTGTTTGTGGAATTTTGAATTGGGGCCAAGAGACTCATATTCAAAGATCTCATTCCTGTTCAGATCATTAAAGTAATTCTCCTAGAATTTTTATGAAATTAGAATACTACCTCTTATGCATCTTCCAGGTTTTGGATTCCAAGTTCCTGTAGCATCACAAACAAATTTGCTGGATCCCAACAAAGCGTATCCGTAGTTACATGATATTTCAACTTCATCATTGTAGACATAGTTCTGACGCACAACATTTAATGTGCCATGTTTAGGAGTTGGATCTTCACATGTCACTTTAAAGAAAGAGAAATTTAATACTTTAGGACACTTTAATACAACTTTACTCGCAAATTATTGACAAATATGGCCGCCAAGTTAGCCAAAGACCTTTGGCGTACCAAAAATTGTTGAGGTGTTAATTAACAAAACAGCCTTGTGAACTAGTATCCATGCAAATAATTGGACAGCCAAAAGTGTGATCATTTCTAGTAAAGAGTAATAGTGATTTTATTGCTATATGGAACGGTGTCACCAGCAGAAATAGCCGAATTCAACTAAAATGGCTAAAGTCTTTCATCCTCTCCCACTTATAGCTTATTCACACTGCATGTACGGACAGGGACTAATGACACATTCACACTGGATGGGACCAGGACCAGGACCAAGAACAGGACTGGGAACAATGGATTACTATATATTATGCAGAACTGTTCACACTGTACCAGCACATGGTATGGGGCCAGACCCTTTGTCTCCTATTCTACCAGTTCTGTTCCCGTACTGTCCCATTCCCATTCATGTGCTATGTGAACATGCCATAATGGGTCCATTATGTACAGAAATGTTCACACATCAAAGAGTTGCTAACTGTCTAGTAGTCCAGATTGGACTATGGGTCAGTAAACAAGTGAAAGCAAGTGGAATATTGAATCATTGACCAAATAACCAACAATAAACTATACTAGTTTCGGCGGCAATAAAATGTCCAAATTTTTTATTACCAAATATTAGCTAAAAGATTTGTATTAAAGTTGAAAATGTGTAGAAAAAAACCTAAGTGCCATTTTTCCATTGTTACTCTATTAATGGTTATGAAGTCACACGATTTTGCCAGGCACCTTGGTCCGTATCCCCACCTGAATATGACCTGTGCAAGGGTGAGGTTATATGACATAGATAGGACTTGATATTCCCGTGGTGTGTCAATATTTTACAATTCCTTACCCATTGCGCAACTAGGAACAGGGGGATTCCATGTCCGCGACTTCTGACACGTAATACTGGTATTCCCAACAGGTTTGTAACCAATATCACACTCCAGCTGCACCTTGATGCCGGCACGGTAGTTCGGTAGTGATGGCGTGAAGTTACCGTTGCTGGTGGTTGGCGACTCGCAGTAAGTTACTACAAAAACGTCAATGTACATGAAGTGTAGAGGATGTGGTCTGCAGAAAATAAAGCGACTTAAGTTATGTTTAGTCCCAAAACTAGATACCCGACAAATTCTGGCATTTCAGTTTTTAGACCACATAGAATTAAGCAATGTAACTGAACATTTGCAAAGAACTGAAATGTGTGGTTTATTGTTCCTATTTTAATCTTTATTTCAAGTAAAAGTATATGTAAATAGGGAAAATACAACAGAATTTTGAAACTATGATTCAACTTATGTGGTCACCTGGTATACACGTGGAAGGCGTTTTCTTCCAGGTCCCGTTGGGCCGACACCGATTTGTAACCCCGCTGTGCGCTGTGGCAGGATCCAACATGTATCCGTTATTACAAATGAACCGAGCCCGCGTACCCGCAGTAAACTCTCCTTCAAATCTTGTGCGATTAATGAACTGGGCAGAGCCATTCGCTGGGGTTATGTCTTAACAGATGTTTACTGCAAGAGAATATTTTCCACACATCCTTTAAAACATTTCTTTCTTCCAATTCTCTGATCCCAAATGCTCGACCAGGACATTTTTACATTGCAGCATTGTCTACTGTTTCCGAGATAACTTGGGCTTCAGATTTGGGTGGCATGACTTCAAATTATCTTCTAAATTATCTAGGTCCTTGGGAATAGTTTTCACAAAGTAAAGCATCATAGTTACTATGACCAGTGCATGTTGAGGCCTAGAACTAGGGTGCATCGTGATTTTTTATTGTCTCTTCACACATGACTTGCTGAAAGCAGAAATTAGTGTATTTTCTTACTTTGACATGTTGGAGGATCTGGAACCCACTGACAACATTTGCAGGAACTTGACTTGCTTCCAATCAAAGAGTATCCTAAGTTACATGTGAAAGTAACCGTGGAGTCGCAGTTGTGTTCTCAGCTGTTTGGAAGTACCCGACCATTGCTCGGATGCTCAATGGAACAAGCTAAAAGATGTTGTCTTTTATGGGTTTTTGGAAAAACTTAAAAGGTAGGGATAGTAAAACAAACAAACATAACCGAGTATGATTCAAGTTATGTGATATAATTCTCTTGTCGCTGCCTGCCAAAATGCCCCAATCATGTCTATCCTTACAGATTTCACATTAGGTTGATGAAAGAATTCTGATGTCGGCCTTTTGCTGATTGGCTCAAAAGAAATTATATAGACAACCTCTTTGGATAGAAAAATACATAAATTATTAGCCAAAGGGGCTCAATAAAACTCATCGTTAATTTTCATCATAGCTGACAGAAAAGAATCTCATATGTTGAATAGAACAGAACAGAATAGAAAATGGAGAATTGCCTGTTTTGTAAACATTTTATGTGTAGTTTATGCTTGTATGTCTCTTTCGAGCTTCAGGAGACGGTTGATCAACATTCCAAAGAATTTCACTTGCACACAATTGTATTCAAGTTTTTCACGAAAAGATTTTAGAGAAGTTTTATAAAGTTTCAGCAAAAGATAAAGTTGCCTTCAATGGGAATTGAAACCACAACACTGGCCATCACTGGCTTAGAAGTCTGCAAAGTATTTATAAATGTCATCTTAAAATCATGCAATGCACTGATATATGTCCCAGAAGTGAATAAATTTCCACATATTTTCTAAACATTCCGATAGATACTTCTACCTTTGTAGAGGAACAAAGTAATTTCTCAAATCGATCAGACTTATTTTTGGCCCAAATCTAAGAAGGATTGTTAGGCATGACGCACTTGCATTAAGTTTTTAATTTTATTTACGAAGTCTGCATGGTCCTAAAATTTAGTAAGTTCTAATTCAACGAGACCCCTTAAACTTCTTGCTTACCTGAAATTAGAGGCAAGATGCCCACAATGGTAACTAAGCCTACACACATCATTTTGATTGTTTCAAAGCTACAAGTTGATGGGTGCGCACAACATGAGAGGCTTTTCATAGTAACAGATGACGTAAAAATGTCACACTTTGTCACTTTTAGCAATAAGCCAGACGTTGCACACAGGTGGGATTTGATACAAAGTCATCCAACAATAAAAGATTTGTAAACAAGAATGTCCTGGACCTGTTCAGGGTGTACCGCCTAGTTCTGTCACTTGGCTAGGGTACCCTTCCCCCCGTTACATTACCAGGTCACTTGGCTAGGGTACCCCCATGTACAGGGCCATGTCACTTGGCTAGGGTACCCCTGTACAGGACCAAGTCACTTGGCTAGGGTACCCCACCCCGCCTGTACCAGACCAGGTCACTCGGCTAGGATACCCCCTGTACAGGACCAGGTCACTTGGCTATGGTACCCAATGTACAGAACTAGGTCATTTGGCTAGGGTACTCCCCCCCCCCACCTCCATACAGGACCAGGTCACTTGGCTAGGGTACGGGCCTCCTGTGAACAGACAGACGGGTGTAAAAACTGCATTCTTCGGAATGCGGGCGGTAAAAATTATTAGTTCTAAATATTACCTCATTCTAAGTCTTTTCAAACAATAACAGATCTTCACGGAGATAGTGATACTTGATTGATACAGACCGCTGGGACTCCAAGTCTGAAGTCCATGTCACTGGCACGGATGGAACTCACCATTACTAGCTTTTCTAGTAGTTTGCCTCGTTGTTATTAGCAAACGACACCCATTCGCGTTTTTCCTATTTTAGTTTTGGATCTTGCTGATTTAGATGAATTAGACTAATTCATCTAATTGCACATAGATACTTGAATTAATTATCCATGGATAGGTGAAATCTTTATTTGTACTATTCATGGAGCAGTTCACCATTCATGGATAGTTAAATGTTATGCAGCATTATGCATGGATAGTATTAAATGAATGTGCACTCTTCCTGGATAACGAAAAATGAATCTGCACTATCTATAGATAACTAAATATATTATGTGTGGACAAATTACTATTCATAGATGAACGGATATTTTCTTAGAACATTAATGTTACTAGAGAATTTTATTGGAAACCTTGAAAAAGATTACAATGATGCAGCTCCACAAGAAAGTAAAAACCAACCATAATCTCTGTAAATAACAAAAAAAAAAATTCTTTTATTGTCAACCACTTAACTCTAAAGATAAAAAGGGATTATCATTCTTGTACATAGAGGTCATAGTCTGTTGTTGTAATTATCATCTTTTCTATTTCAAGTAACAAAACTTTTCAAAATTTACCATCATATGGGTCTCCCACATTAATCTAGGTTAACACGACCTCTGTCTATGGGATGAACCCTCTCTTGTGCCTGGATATTTTAACCAAAGTTTTCTATGTTGGATAATGTACGAAGCAAGAGTAAAATAAATATTATTATTATTATTACCACCCACCATCCGAAGGGGTACTCAGGTCCCAGCCGGGGGGGGTACTCAGGCTGAGTACTCAGGTCTCAGGTGGGGGGCTGGGGGTACTCAGTCCCAGCTGGGGGGATACTCAGGTCCCAGGTGGGGGGGTACTCAGTCCTGGGGGAGGTACTCAGGGGCTGAGTACCCCCCTGAAAATTTTTTAGTAAAATTTTTTTTTTTTTTAATATTTTTCTTGGGGGACATAATTCCCGGGGATAGATCGGCTACGCAGCAGGCGGTATGCCTCTTGCGTTCATGCAGGAGGACTTTCTTGTTATAGATAATAGTTTCCAACATCCATAAAGCACTTGTCTTATTCAACTAATTAGATGAATTCACCCAATTTGAAAACCAAAGAACACGATTGTCTCATGGATTGTTGGTGGCTCGTTAGAGTCACCTTAGTGGTTGATTTTGGTTTTTGCCCCGAAATTTTGGGCCCGTGGTGGGGACCTTCGAAGGCCTTTTGCAGCTCAGTGACTATACATGGGATGATGCTTCTATTTGCAGGTGGTGGGGACATCTAACCACTATATGTTGTAATCGAACTTTTTATGACCTAGTGTGGTGGGGACCCAAAAACCTAGTTTATTATTGCCTTCGCACCCCTTCGCACCAACCTTTGCACCCCTCACAACCTTTGCACCCCTTGCACCAACCTTCGCACCCTTTTCACCCCTTCGCACCCCTTCGCACCCTTTGCACCAACGAGCCACCTCGTGAAACTTTCACAGCATTTATTGTGATTTTAATGAACAGAGACTACGTTAATAGGTCAGTTAGAGCTGACGATCGACCAAAAAAGCCAGTAATGGAACTCACTGGGGACTAAAAATGGTCAGATCGACCCTTTACCCTTAGGACGGTTCTGGTTGTGACAGCTTCAAACTACACACCTGATAAAGGCCCTCTGCTTGTTGGAAATCAGTTTACCAGTATTTAATAGGAACCCCATCTGTATTGCAGTCCCAATGAAGGTTCCGGGATACACATAGAAAAATACACTATATGTACATCTATCTAATTTAAATGATTCAACCAATTTTGATGCGACGAGACATGTAGATAATAACCCTTGCTAGACATCGGCGAGACGCTTAGTATAATGTGGAACAAGTATTGCAAAAAAGTTCTATATGGTTGAAGTCTAACAAATTGTATTTTTAACGTTGGTTTCGACATCGACATTTGTCACATGTTGTCTGGACATTTTGAGCTAAATAGCACCATGAGACACGACGCCAGACGCTACACGTAGAAAAAAAAGACTATTGAATGCGACGCCACACGATGAGACACAGGTCGGATTCGAAACGAGGTTCTGACTACATTGTTATTTTCCTTTCTTTAATTTCTGGTTTCCAATGCAAAGTTTAAAAGTTTGAAGTCATCATTCAGTGGAGAATTGATTTGTTTGAGATATAAATGTTGATCATGCAACACAAGGAACGTTACAAACTTTAAACATTGATTTGAATCCGATGCGTGATTTGAACGCAGCAAATAGAGCAAATCAAAAAATTGTTCTAAATTCTGCAAAAATATATCGAAGGCTATATCTTTGAAATAAAGACTTTGAGCAGTGGGGAATATTTGCTTTGTCTATTTTGTAATTAACAGCTTTATTCCTTATTTTTGGGAGTCTTTACAAAATAAACAAAATAATGGGACAGTTATTTTTTTCCAGTCAAGAAAAGTGACTCTGGCAATTAACAACAAAATACAGCACACAGGTTCCGGGTAAACTTTGTGCGGAACTTGCTTCACGAAGCGATTGTACAGTGGTTTATCAAGAACAAGCGGTTATCATAGCGGCGCACTTGCTTCCTAAAATTAAAGCTAAGAGAAGGATCAGCAACTTGCAGTTAGTATGAGTCCCTTTTTACCGCCTCACGCTCGATTGTATGGTTGACGCCATCACTTTTTAGGCTGACGCCATTATGACACCAACAGAAACGATGCAAGCCCTTGCGCACGGATTCCATTGGGTTTTCCCTTAATGGTAGGTTAGGTCATTGAACAATTTGTTAAATTAGTTAACACAATTCAAACTGATGGTAGTGATTAATGGAAATCAATCCAAATGGGCAATGGTAAATCGTATGGATTTATTTTGGAATTTGTACGTAATGAATGAACCACTGTTCAGCAATGACCCCTGTTGGATCATGATGACAACTACACTCTACATTAAAA
>JBCAUG010276322.1:0-18002 GCA_038406175.1 Haplosyllis leylae
TCGCAAAATCACAACGTTCAAAAACTAAGTTTTTTCGCTCATTGCTGGTAATGATATGAAAAAAAACTGTTATATTGACACTTCAAACGAATTTTTCCCAATGAAATTCTGTAGAAATTCTACAGCAGTTACAAAAAATGTTGTAAAAAATGGTGTTCAAATCTCATACCTCTTGTGGAAGAGGCAGAGATGCCAGCACGGTGCCACAAAGACACAGGTAACAAAGAGGCCGTTTAAGCTGATCCATATTCATGCTTCAGTGTTTTATCAGATTCTACATAATTCTACAGAATGCATCTTCATAAGGAAAAACTGGAGAGAAAATTAAGGTTTTGAGGCTTAAACCTTAAATAAGGTTAGAATACTGTGAGGCGAGATACAGACAGATGAAAGTGGTTCATGCCTTATGGTCTTTTCACACTGAGCGACACCGAGAATGAGACCGAGACCAACACCTAGAAAGATAAGAATGGGTTCCACTATAATATGCAGACCACTTCACACTGCACCAAGACCTATAACAATATAGATTCCCATTGAGTTCTGTATACTTGCTATCGGTCTCGGTATAGTTATCGGTGTCGGTGTCGCTCCGTCTGAATAGACTATTAGTATTACAATAGAAGGTACAGCAAATGAAACTTCTCAAAAAATATTTTACCTCTCCTTCCATTTCAGACTTCCTTGGGCCGATAATGATGCATACTGGACAGGTTATGACCTGATTTCCTACATTTTTGTTCTGCTATTGATTCCTACATTATTACTTGGTAACCAGTAATTTTTCTTTTTGTATCACGATTGTAAATATTATTATTGACAATTAAAAGCTTTTCCAATGTCATCTGTACGAAACCAGAGGAAGCCCGTCTAATTCTGTTTTCCTCAATAGCCATGATTTAAACTGAACAACGGGAGATTTTGTTTGCCAGTGGCATTGGCTCCCTATAAACTTCAATGTAATGTTGGATCAATTTATTCAATTGATAGAAGAAGGTTGCACAATTTTTTACCCTATTTCACCTCGCATCATCCAAGCTACGTGAACAAAAATTATGAAGTGATGTGAAAAAGAGGCAATCTCAACATCCACCAATGACTTACATTGAGAAAGAACTTACTGACATTTTCGCAAAATGCCGAATTTACTGAACTTCCTGCAGGGTGTATTTGAAATTATTTTAATTATAATCACAAGTATTCTATCTCGCAGGTTACACAACGTACCATTTAGTTCGTGTACTGAGAGAGTCGAGGAAGAAACGGAAAGCAATGAGGACCAAGTCCAGGGAAAACGTCACCCTGTCTCTTGTTATTGTTGTCATAACTTACATTGTCTGCCAACTCCCTAATCCATGCAGAGCATTGTTCTATGTGACAAATCAGAACCTGGAATGTGGCTCAGTTTATAATGTTTTTGTGCCCTGGTCATTTAATGCTGCCTTGTTGAATTCAGCAGTGAATTTTATTATTTTAGTCTTATGTGGGAAACGATTTCGGGTAAAATTCAAGGCGACTGTTTGCTTTAGGAGGATAAAGGTTAGTCCAGAATCCTTGGAAACAGTTAAGGCTGAAAGAGGTCGTAATGTGGTAATGATGGACACAAGTGTGCTTCATGTGTAGCTTTCAGGGCTTATTCACACTCTGCGTTTTTTTCTGATTGCGACTGCGATTTGCTTTTGTTTATAATCGGCTGTATAGGAGCTACTGATGTTGTCACTGTCGCACAGTCAGCCTGCAGGAAGTTCAATAAATTCTGCCATTTGCGAAGAAATCCGTAAATTCTGACTCCAGTTTTTGCATGGAAGTCTATGAGAAAATTTTTTTTTTAATATTTTAAAGTCTACAGGAAATGTAATATTTGAATGAAACTTTTTTGTATATAATTGTAGATATTATGAAGGAGATCCGAGCTACGTTGAAACTTTTCAAATTTTTGATTTGTAACATGTATTAAAATGGTACTCAAAATTAGAATCACTATGTACTCAAAATATGAAACAAATCTTGAAAAGTCTCAACGTAGCTCAGATGTCCTTCATAATATCTACAATTATATATAAAGAAGTTTCATGCAAATATTACAACATTTCCTGTAGACTGTGAATGAGCCTTCAGACGATCAGTTGGATACGGATCTGAAAGAAATACATATTAAGAGGTAGAGGTTAATGGGCCTAAGAATATATAGGTTGGAAAGTTTAATTCGTTTAGAAGGATCAGAATCTGGATGAACAAAGTAATCCGTGTGTCCATAGGAGTTTTGAAAGATGTTCACGATAAACAAAAGACATGTTTTCAAAAGAGTGTACAATGATTACGAGCCACCAGGTTAACCTTTCCATTAATCAGTATTGCCACATTGAACTTCTGGTCTCCACTTAACTTTAGGTGTCCTAGATATCCTCAAAAGTAAAAAAGGTATTTCCATGTTGTAACTGGGTTCCGACGGACCGAAAAATTCAGTGCCTCAATGGGGGATCGAACCCCGGTCTCTTGCATTCTGTGTGAGCATCATACTGCTAGACCACCAAGGCAACTGTCTGCCATGACATTCACCGCCCTGTGGGGAAAGTGTGTCCTCACACTTCTCACTAAACAAACAATAAGTCCGTGAATCCTGTAATTAGGTGCCAAATGTAACAGTGGGTTCTGACGGACTGAAAAATTCAGTGCCTCAATGGGGGATCAAAGCCCGGTCTCTCGCGTTCCGGGTGAGCGTCATACCGCTAGACCACCAAGGCAACTGTCAGTCATGACAATGTAATTCCCTAATAAATTCGAAAAATTCCCCCTCCAACCCGCCTTCAAGCAACTTAGCTCAACCTTACTTTCAAGTCAGAATTTCATAGACATTCTTTTGTCTCGAACCCAATTGAATGTGAGGAGTGGGTGGTACGGAAGAAATAAAAAGATGCTATCACTCTTTAGCTTTCAATGTTTTTCTAGTTACTGTGTGAAGATGCAAATTAATTTCACTTGTACAAAGGCGTCAATAAATATTTCCCACAAATATCCATGAACTGAAACTTTTCGATAAAGGTAATCTTGGTCTATGAGGACAAATGTTATCAATATTGGACTGGAGCATCAACTGTTGCATGTATTTGATCAAGGCAAATTGTAGTACTTCAATCTTTAATCAAACAGAATTTAGTACAATTCATAATCATTGAGTGAGATCAACTAATCAATTCTATATCTGATTGATCAGAAGACTAACACTTTATTTTAGGATTATAAAGTCATCTTCTTTACGATAATTAAAAAGACGTTGGATAAAATGTCTAAGAAATTACATTTGTGTTTTTTATTTGGGATTCTGATTGTCGTTAGCGAATCATTTCCATTGAAATTTTCGACAGGTATGTGTTTTGTTGCTTTAATATGAAATAGTTTTAGAAATAGAAAGGTAATTAAATGCGAAGCCAGAAATGCAAATCTGTTACCTATCAAGTTATTTTATTAAAATGTATCATCTTTATTTAAAAAAGGTTTTTGCTTAAAATACAAACAGAAATATGCGCAGCTTTTCTGCCAATAAAATTTATCATCACAGGACCAAGTGAATAAAAAATTTAAAGTCATTTGCACATTTCGTTAGTTTTTTCAGCAAAAAGTTTCACAAATGTAAGTAAGTCTTCGGACACCTCAAAACATGTTTCGCAAGCGATCTATTAAGGGATACATTTTCTAAATTCAAGCGTTTTCTGGAAATATATGAAAAAAAGTTTTTGTCTTCAGGCGGAAAGAAACTAGAGGACAAAACGGTGTTCGATTTCGATGATCTTTTCAATGGCGATTATCAACCTAAATCATTTTCAAGTTCCTGGATGGGAGGTTAGTATGAGAGACAGAGAGAAAGCGATACATGCTTAAACGTATATAAATTACTCGGATAGTTAACATTAATAGTTGAAGATTAAAATTCTATTGAACATTACCAGAAATGATCGCACTTTTGGCTGTCCAATCATTTGCACGGATACTAATTCACAATGCTATTTTGTTCATTACCCCTCAACAAATACTTAGTACACTAAACGTGATTGGCTGACTGAGCGGCCATATTTGGCAATCTTTGCTAGTAGTGTGTGCTGAAGATTTAAAGAAGAATGGTGCACACCGCAATACTATCCTCACAAGTGATATTGCCAAATGTCTGTTGTAATCCCCAGATAGCCTGGTGTATACGGACGACTACGGTAATGTAGTTATAGCAGACGACGTGACGACTGGTAACACGAGGGTTTTGATTCCAAATAATACAGTGAGTGCGACATTAAATTGTTTCATGAATTAGTCAACCGGATAAAGAAATTATAGTAACAGGAGAAATTTGAGAATTACGCCTGAAACAAACAGTTAATCAGTGGTCTGCCGCGCTACAACCAGTGGATTCAATTGGCCTTTTTGCACGCGATTTTGACCTCTTAATTCAAAAGAAATCTCCACTATTATATATTCTAAAGATTAAAAAAAAACGAAAGCTTTCTTGTAAAGTACAGATTAATAGCCTTAATAATGATATCATTATTGTAGGATTACTCTAGATTCTGGGTGGCTGAGGACACTAGTCATGTTCTTTTGGCCTATAACGTGCAAACCGTAAGTTAAACGTACAGTTAAATGTAGATAATGCCATATATAGGCTGCAGGGTCTGAAATTGAGATTTGCAATTTGCTCAACACATTATGAATAATAATTTTCTTTAAAAAAATGAAACTTAATTTGGTATTTTTGTAGCAGTGGAGGCATTCTTTCAGTGCTCGCTACAGAATATATAGCCATGAAGACAGGTAAGACTTTTTTAAAGACAATGATCTTAAATAAAATTAAGTATCAAAGTTTGTTCCTGAATTTAAATGTATTTAAACAAAGATTCATCTCGTTTCTTTATTCTTTTGTTGCAGTACTAATACTGAATTTCCTTTTGGAGATGAAGGCAGTATGCTGCAATTTGCACATTGGGCATCAACTGGGTTAGGAATTGTAAGAAATCGGTTCTATCAGACTTTGTAAAATAAGATAATTTTGTAAGAGGAAATGGAAGAAGGTCAAAAACACAATGATTATTTCTCTCATGAAGCACAGACATTTCCTTCACAATTGAATACAATAGTTTACGAGAAGATTCCTTGAACATGCATGCATCCCACAGAAAATGAAAAAGTACCAAATAATTTTCACTTCTTTACAGTTCTATGCGAAAGACAATGACCTATATTACCAGCCGGGATTAAATGTCAGTCCAATCCGACTAACATCCTCTGGGGAATACAACAAAATATACAATGGCATTCCTGATTGGCTGTATGAAGGTTATCTTTCATTAATTTTTCTTCTTAGAATAAGTCCCAGAAGGACTGATTTTTTTATAGAAGAAGATAACAAGATAACCTTACATTACATTTGCCCCGCATGTGTGACATTGGGTAAACTTGTTGCTGCACACCTAGTATTCCAGAATTTTACTGACTGATTGTCCTTGTCACAAACTGACCTTTAAAAAGATCTGCAATCATCAGTTGTGTAATATCATGTGCAGTGTATCAAGTGACATTAGTGGAAGCCACAATCTAGTGTAAGATCAGCATTGGCGGATCTAAGGGGGGGGGGTACCAGGGACGCTCGGCCCCTCTGGGTCCAATTTCTTTCGTTTTCATGCAGTTTTCAGGAGAAATTTGGCCAAATAATAGGTTGGCGCCCTTACCTTACCTAGATTCGCCACTGATCAGTGTACAACATACTACACTATTTTATCAGTCTACACTATTTTATTGTCTGTGGACAATTGGTCAGTAAAGACGCTCGAATGCCCTATGTGTAGTTACAAAGCAAATCTTAAGGGTCTGAGTTCCTGTAACAGAAGATTTTATCAATCATTTTGATCTGTGTTCCTTGTACTGCTCCAGAGTAGATCTATTTGTTAACGGTACAAACCCTTTGTTTTGAGTGGATGTAGATGTAATAGTATTGCGTGATGTCTTTTCAACACGATCGAATGAGTCAAAAATAAACAAATTGTTCTTTACATCAAATTTTCCTTGTAATTCCAGTCTCACAGCAAATTAGATTGTGGCTTCTAATGTTGTACGGAGGCCATTATTACTTTGACAGAACACCTTTACTTATAAATGTTCCACACGCAAGCCAATAGCATTTCATTTGGAAACGTCAACATCTATTTTAAGCAGTAATTACCATGGCACTCTACACGTGGGCCCAATGAGAGTAGGAAACACAATTTGACAATCGACTGAGTTCATTTTAGACAGAGACATGAATGGGTGAATAGATCTAAAACCAAGATACGACATGTTGAGTAATGTTCAATTGGAATACTGACGACGTCAATGCAAATTGACTTATACAGCAAAGCACAAAAGGAATGACACTCGTCCGAATTAATCAGCAAAACAGATTTAGAATGATCACAGAAATATAGTGTCGAACAAAGCGATGGTATTCGAAATTTCCCTAATCGTGTTTTTCTGTAATTATACAATGTTGTCAGATCTGCCAGATCTGGCATTTTTGTGTTTCAGTTTAAGCTTTATTTTCTCATACATATCTTAACATGTAAATTCTTTTAATACATATTATTAATTCCAAGTTTTAGTGGCATACCCTACCGAATTTATCGCTGACTAAAACAAATGTAACATAGGAATAATAAGGAAAGACATAATTGCCAGATCTGCCAACTTTGTGTTGCTGGCAATTTAGGAAAAACTCGAATGGAGATGGATTCTGTAGAATTCTACAGAATCACAAGAAAACAAAAAAAGTCCAATAGCAAAATGTTACCCCAGGGGGAGTTGAACCGAAGGCCTCTGACTTTCATGCCCTACATGCTACTATCTTAGCTAATTCCCTATTTGTCCGAAGTCTCAGACATTTAGATCCTTATATAGCCATGCTCTACTGATTCTAAAATAGTTTCTAAGTCCATGAATCAATAGAGCACAACTATGTAAGGATCTAAATGTCTGAGACTTCCAGCAAATAGGGAAATAGCTCAGATAATAGCATGCAGGGCACGAAAGTCAGAGGCACTAGGTTCAACTCCCATTGGGGGCAACACCTTGCTGTGGGATTTTTTCTTGTTTTCTCGTTATTCTGTAGAATCTACAGAATGTATCTTCATTTGGGGAAAACTCAATTATAGATCTACCTGATTTATCAACGTAGAAATTTAGAAGCATGCCGATGTTCTGCAAATCGCTATTTAGATTGCTACCGCCTGCCTCTCAATACTAAATGTATTATTTTCTTTTCAGAGGAGATTTTGTCGTCTCATTTCGCCACCTGGTGGTCGCCAGACACAAGTCGCGTGATCTATGCACAGTTTAACACAACAAACGTACCTATCATGGAATTTCCTCGTTACGGCTCCAAGGACAATGTGTACCCTGATATTGTACAGATTCCGTACCCCAAGGTCTGGATTTCTTTCGTTCCCTATGAAACTTTGCCATTGGTGGATCTAGGGAGGGGGCACGAGGGTCGCGGCTCAAAAATTCTTCATTTTCATGCAGTTTTTGGAAATAATTGGCCAAATAATAGGTTGGCGCCCCCTCCGGGGTTGGCGCCCCCTCTGAGAAATCCTGGATACACCACTGTAATTGCTATTCAATTCTGATCTGAGACGTGGCTTAGAAGCTTCACTTGACCGAAGAGCGAGACTCCCAACAGACTTCGTATGCATTTGTGAAGCAAAGTTTCATATGCTTGGAAGAATTTTGAAACCAACTATAAGTTCTTGGAATTTTCTCTAATAATCTTTCCAATACTCTTACCATGTTATCTTTTCCGAATTCAAATTTCGTCCGTTAATTTCAGGCTGGCGATTTATCCAATGGAACTAATACTCTGGTGAAGTTGTTTATTACGAATCCGATGGACGGAAGTGACATGAGGGAGATACCCGTTCCCCCGCAATACGCTAGTCTTGAGTACGTGATGGATGGACACACGGACTGAGTTTTATTGGCCAAAATTACAATGTTCCTAACATATTTTTTCTTATCAATACTGGTTGTGAAATGACAAATAATCGATCAGTGTCTGCTTTGTACTGATTGATTGTTGACGGAGTGACGTCATCCCTCAACAAGGGGGAGGGCGTGGCTAGTATTTAAGTTAGTGATTATTTCTTCAAATTGATGCAAAGGCCACGAAAACGTGCTTCTGAAATATCGTGTTACAGAAAATACCACTTGTTCAAAACCTGATTCCCAGCCTTCTTTCTGTTTCCAGTGATTATTATTTCACACAACTAGACTGGATCAATGCAGAGTCTTTCTATGTCCTGTGGAGTAACAGACTCCAGAATCAGAACAACGTTGTGATTTACAACGCGGCAGACCTAACTTACCACGATGCAAGTTCAATGTTTTCAAATCAGACAACGTAATCGAGTTTTTCACAGTGAGATCAAATTTTACATTTTAAGACAGAACTTACATCAGACATGCTTTAATGATTTTTCAAATGTGAAATGGGGCATGAAACAAACTTCAATTAAAGGTCTGTCAAGTAGCACAGGCCTCTCTGGCCTATCTGGATAAACATTCAACCTTAGATCCAATGATGGTCAGTGTTGTGAGTTCAAATCCCACTGGAGGCAACTTTTTAAAAATGTTTTGAATTTCTTCATGCAAATTCAGGCTTAAAATGTAAATGTGATCTTATCATGAAAAACTCGATTGGGAAAGTTTGTAGATTACAGTTTACTGTATTGGTAAATGATGTAGGTTTTGAAAATTAATGAGACTTTGTGAATGGAGCAGATGTATTTAGAACCCCAATCCAGTTCTGCCATTATGCACAAAAAGAAAACCAGATACCATCACCTTCTATAGTTGTTTTCCACAATGTCCTACTGTGAATAGAATTATCCGATCGATCTCATCCGTTAATTTTGTAACCGAATTGCAGTGCCCCATGAAAAATTCCTCTAGATCGTCTTCCGGGAAAGTACTCATATTTCATTTGAATTCCTGATTTAATTATGTAATGAGAATAATTTTTTATCTTATATCTTATAGACGGGGAGTTTGACCGTAACGGGAGGCTGGTTTGATGTACGTTTTCAATTATTTCTCACTTTAAAATGACCATTAAAGTTTTTCATCATAACATATTTAAAGTTAACATTTACGTTGAGCGAATTGGGGCCAAATTTCCATTTGCAAAAAAAATCGAAATCAGGCCTGCGAAAAATTTGTTGTTAAATCCCCAAAGCTATTTTTCAGAAAAATATTTTATTTTGCAGCCGTCAGTTGGCATTCATTTTATTAACGGAGATACTCAGTACTTAAGAATCTTGTCAAAAGACGTGGATGACACTGGAACCTGGAAGCACCTGGCCGTCTTAAACACAGATTCCCAGGTTTTGTCCCATAGCATATAAATAGTATTGAAAATCGAGTGAAAGATTCTACCGGTATCCTACCTCTGCTACATATGTAGCATGTAGGGAACGCGACTGACCGCCATGCTGGCCGTCAAGAGGTTGGTGGGTGTCGTACCAGAGGTGAATCTGGGGAATCCGTTGTGCACAGGCGAGGAAATACGCAAGCAAGGGATCCACCCTGGCTTTGAAACCCAGGGCAGACGTCACCAGAAGTCCGAAACAGGGGTATCAGTGGCCCCACAAAAAGGACATATGTCCTCCAAAAATTTAACAAAAAAAAAAGTTACAGATGGCCTTTAATTTAAAATATTTTGGTCGTAAAAAGCAGGTGCATGTAAATGTGCAACAAAGAAGCTGAACGCGACACACAGCACAGTAAAATTCAAAGTAAATGAAGTGGTCAAGAAATTTCCATGAAATCCACATTTGCACGTGATTGTTATTTCACTGTCATGGAAACTCAGTTATTATTAGAGTAAAATGTCAACGTGAAACAGGACATTACATGCTTTCACTTTTATTACAACCTTTGTTCCAATAGACAACTGTCACCATGGTAATTAGTACCCATAGCAACCAAAATTGCCCTAAAAGTAGCACATTTCCTTGGTGACTTCCGGAGTTATAAAATAAAAGCCCACAATTTGCAAGAACGTCGACTTCCCAAAATTTTAAAAGCCTGCAATTTTCTACAAATGTCATCCTTAAAAGGTCTGTCCACATGTAATATTTCCGTTTCCGTCAACGTTCAAGTTTAACACGGTGCTTTTGGTGATGCAAACCCAAATGCAGCAAAAAGGGTGGACACCCATTCTCTGCATTTGTATTTACGTCACCACTCACACAACGTTAAAGTTTAACGCCAATATTGACGTCAACGTAACCGCAAACGTAAAGTGTGAACAAGCTTAACGTTGCATGTTGCTCACCATGAAATTTGAGCGAACGGAAAATATCTGTCGTTTTACGCACTACCATGTACGACGGAGTAAAGTACGATGAAGTGGACGTTGATAGTTATGAAGCGCTGTGATAACAAATGCTGTCGATTATTTGTTGGTGCTGGTGACGACCTGTCAGACACACAGACGTTTATTATTCCGCTCGGAGCTACTTAATTGTAGGTTTTTTTTTTGGTTTAATGGTATTGTTCTTGTGCTGTCGCTACATTGTTCTTGCTGTACGTACACATTGTTACAACATATGTTCTCGAGGAAATCAGGAAATAAATCTGAAAAAAAAACAGAAAAAGAGAAAAAGAAAAAAAAAACTTGTCGGTATGTGTACTGTTGCAATCATCAACATTATGTGATTACTATTTTTTGTTCAAATCAGTGAACATTACAAACAAATATTAATGTGATCTTGAATCATTTAGCAAGTGAAATATGGTTTCATGGTGTCAAATGAGAGTAAATTGAGAGTCATCATGGTGTCAAATGAAAGTCATCATGGTGTCAAATGAGAGTAAATGGGTGAGAATTAAGCGTATAATGTTGTGGGTGGTGGGCGATTAGAGACACCGCCCTAATGAGCCATAGCAACAGGTTGCATACCGTTTGACAGACGGACAGGCAGACACACGCACGGCGTGATTGATGATGTGTTTACACTGCAGCTATGTGATCCACGCGCCAAATGAGTCATAAATCAAAATCACAGATCACACACGGGAACTGCAGCCGACAGAAGTGTGTGTGTGTGTGTGTGTGTGTGCGTCCAAGTGCAAGTGCATGCAAGTATGTGTGTCTTTGTGCAGCTGTGTGTGCATGTGTGTGTGTGTGCATGTGTGTGCGTGCGTGCAAGTGCATGGAAGTATGTGTGTCTTTGTGCAGCTGTGTGTGCATGTGTGTGTGCATGTGTGTGCGTGCGTGCAAGTGCATGGAAGTATGTGTGTCTTTGCAGGTGTGTGTGCATGTGTGTGTGTGCGTGCGTGTGCGTGTGTGAGTGTCTGTACAGTGTGTAATTGCGTCTGTCTGTCTGTCTGTCAATCTTTTTACTTTTCCACAATGTCTCTCCCCGTTTGATTGAATTGTGTACAAATCGATCATTGAACTTACATACCCCTCGGTGCTGAAATCTGGACATAATTCACTTCATTACAACCGGTTGATTGGATCTCAATCACAGCATTACTGTCCAATACAGGGATTTACTCGTATAGAATTGGTGGTGAAAGCCCCGGATTCAGATGGCTTCTATTTGTAGTGGATGATTTGATTGTGACTGTTGAGCATTGAAAGCGCACGCACGCTGTGCTATGTGCGAGGGTGGGAATTGGATTTATTTGAATGAAATGAGGGTAGTTGCTTTGAATTATTGATCCGTCGATGAAAAGATTGAGAGGAAAATGAAATTGAATCAAGTGAGGGGGAAAATGAAGGAGGGGAGGGTTGAGACAAGGTATTTCTTTCCCCGGGGGAGCGTGGTGCGCACATTCCCGGGAGGTCCTGTCTGTTCTCTCCCGCAAACCGTCCTTCCAGCCCCCGGGGACCTAACCACCCGTCGCCCTCCCTCGCTTCTCCCGCTACCCTCCACTCCTTACCCGTGGGCCTCCACGCTCCTCTACCCGGAGGATGGAATAACCTGGATAAGGTCAAACTGATACTCATCTCCAAATAAGGAAATCCGTTGATTTGATACATTGTTGCAATATCAGTGCACGTGTAGTTAAAAATAGATACCTCCAGGTTTTGCATTGAATTCATACGCTTTAGCAGTCTTTTTTTTTTTGTAAATGTAAATATTGCTGCATTAATTGATTATTACTCATTTTTATTTTGAAAAATGATTCACCTGTGAAACCTACTTTTTTCTCCTCCAAACTTCCAATGAAATTTTAATGTGCCCTTTTTTTGTGTCTTCTTCAGCATGCAACAAAAACTCTTCCGTTTAGGCTTTCTGTCTGTTTGTCTACCCTGACTCATTCATCACTGCCGCCTCCCCCCTCCCCCGTCTCTCTCCCTCAATCCACTCGTACCAGCAGATCGAGTCCTGTTTCAATTACGGAGACAATGAATCACAAATCCAAAGCAATATTGACAGAGTCCAAATAAAAGCTTCCGCGATGTGACCTCTGTGGTTGGGGGGAGGATGGGTGGTGGGGAGGATCAACATTCATTTGGTTCCATCAGAAGGAAAAACTCCTCTACGTCCCTGATGCTGCTTAAATTATGAACTTTCGGTAAAAAAATAACTTGTAGGACTAAATATGAATTTAAAACATTACATACTTTATCCAAACCTCGTCTAATAAAACGTGATGTGCGGGAGTTTTGTTACTTATGGCCACACAGTTTTTCCTGGAATACTGATGTGATCCTCCTTCCCATCTTTGCCATCAAGATATCACTGTGCAACATGATCCAACAGGCCACACAGAAAAACAGTCCAAAGTGACCCTGTCCCAATATCAGAGCATCTCCCCTCCCCTTGTCATTCCTTCCTCCATACCAAAGAGCAGCAAGAAGACTGCAATGAAAAGCTCAATATTACTATCAAGAAAGCCTGAAATTGAACATCTTTTGAGATAAAATCATGATGAACCCAAAGGGGAACTGTTCCACTTGTCACTTGCAAAAATTATTTCTGTGTAATTCCTGTAAATGTGACATAAAACTGTTCATTAAAGTGATTAATTGCTATTGAATTTGATGTTAAGTGCTTCATGTGACACTATCAATAAATTAGAAAATCTGTAGCGAATGTTGGGAACTAAACTTTTCTCTTTGGTCCCCTGGCCAGTTTTAGATTTCAGCACGTTTAGGAGCATAAATTTTAAAAGTCACTGGCAAGGAAAATTGATAAATATTTGAGGCAATTGTTGGCGTTTTTCTGTCAATTCTCTGTCCTTAACATCCTGACAGCATTAATCTTTTCATCTGTAACACAGGTACAAAAACTGGGAGAGTCAAATTACTCTGGGATATTATTCTGAAGAGGTTAAATAAATATCCTTCTACTGGTTTGTCCCGTCATGCTTCAGTGCTTCCTGTCTGATCTAATTAAAGTCACAATGAGGCTGTAAGATCACAAGAGACGCAGCGTCTATTGAAAACATCCGATACATTTAATGAACTTAATTGAAATTTGACCAAAAATGCCCTCAGCTGAGTCTGCCTATTCAGTTGCCATTGTCAGAAATTTGACAATTTTGGGATTATGTATCAAGGCCCTTGGTTACCACTGCACAAATGCTGTTGTTATTATAACTTGTAAGACCGTCATTGTAAAAGTGTGGGGCCAAATTGCAAAGCCCTTATAACTTAATAACTGCCCTAATAATACTGGGAATTGGGTCCAGACATAATATAAGCAGATAGAAAAAAAAAGAAAATTACAGGAAATGCTACTTTAGATGTGGAAGTAGGAAAGGGAAAATTGTTTTATTAAGAAATACAAGTTTAGAGGTTCAGTTCAGTAAATGTTACTGAAATTATATTTTTGACGTTTTGAGAACAGAAAGAAAATCTTAAACCCTGAATTGAATATGTGTGAGAAAATATACTTAAAGCAAAAACATTAAAGCTCTGTTGACACGTAGCGTTTGCGTCTGCGTCAAAACTTTAACATTGTGCTAATGGAAAACACAGGGAATGGGTTGAGACCCAATTCTCTGCGTGTGCGTTTGCGTCACCATTGACTCAATACAAAACTTGAGGCAAACGTTGACGCAGACCCAGACTCAAACGTTACGTGTAAACAAGCCTTTAGCCCATCAATTTACACACAGCCACAATTAATAATTCAAATCACACTTTGACTAATCATACCATGATAAATAGACATGTATGTGCCATCCCCATGACTGTTTGTGTGTTTGTTTTGCAGAAATTGGATCTGGAAATTATGATGTATTGGTCTCATTGATACCTCATAATTGGATATTAATGTATTGATGAACTATCTGTTAGATTCTATTGAACACATATTGATTGAGTCATGCAGATGTGTGACTTTGTAAATAGCTCTATCATTTTCCAATCAAATGCTGGATAAAGGTCTGAGCTTGGTCTCTCTATTATATTACCAGTCTATTGAAAGCTATGAAAAAATGCCCTTTTAACCTGTGAAAGAAATTAATCATAACCTGATCAGATATTTATTGCCTTTGCTCCTCAAAAGTTCAGCCATTCTTTTTGCTTCCTTCAGAATACTGTTTTTAATTCATGAATTTACTAAATCCCTAAGGTGGCTCTATCTTCATCATGGCAATTTCTTTACTTCAATGGAAAATTTCTGAGGCAGAAACACTTTTTAGAGCCTAAAATCTATTACATGGTCAGTGCCTTAAATCAACAATCTTTACATTCAATTAAGAAAGGGATATTTTTTAAGCTGCTAATTGGGTGGGTGGGTGGGTGCGCGGTGTGGAATGCGCACAAGTATGTGAAGGTCATCAGTACATTTACCCTGCAGGTCTGATGCGTTTAAGCAGAAATGCTCAGATTGTTACTTCTGGCATTCTCACATAGGTAAACTGATCATTTGCAGGTCATTTCTGAGATTCCTTGTGGGCGATAATGGCCAGATAAGCCGTGAGAGATACACGGTTGGGCTTCCAAAATCCACACGACCCCACAAGTCCTATGGGAGACCGGTACTGTTTACAGAACTCTCAACTATGTTGTGTGTTCCGGTGAAACTGCAGGTGCAAAAACAACCAGCTTCACCTTGTGGAAGAGATAAAGGTGCCATCAAAGAAGACTTCGGGGTGGGATTACTTCATAAATTTCAGCCAATTTGCAACCGAATCCACAAACGTTTTTTTTTCATGGAAGTTTTGTTAGTTAAAAACAAATGAAAGAGAAGTTCTGCAAGTTTACCGCAGTGGAAAATAATTGGCAATTTAGATAATTCTCAACTCAATTTAACTTTTCTATTGGATTTGTGATTTACAATCTGCATCGTGGATCATCATATCTTAATGGCAGTAGTGGATAGCAAGTTGCAGGTCCATAGAAACAGATAATTTCGGTTACGTTTAGCAGAAAATTGCGATCATTGTCAATGAGCAAGGTAAATTACGGTATCGCATAGGACACGCACACACGGGGATTGCGCGCGGATTGCACGGAGGAGTGATTCTGTTTATTTTACGTTGATGAGTCATTTTATTCAATCATCTTCAACTCATTTTCCAACCCTATGATCGTTCCACAGATCACTGGGCCCCTATTTCGCAAATCTCGCAACTCCTCATCATGCGCGCACTTTTCAATTGTTGCTTTTGTTTGCGAAGGGAAATGCAAAGTATTCATTCAATTGAATCACACAGGGTGAAATGCATTGAATGTTATGCGGTGGATTTTCCCTTTATTTGCTCGCGTTACGTGACTTTCCATGCCTCGCGAGACGATCCTATTTGCAGGAAAGAATTCAAGAAATATTGACTAATTCACTGTGAAATTGGGCAATTTCGTGAATTAAGCCCCAGCAATCTTATTTTACCATAATTTTACTCAAACTTAAAACTTTTGTGAAAAAAAAAAATAGATTGAGAAATGAAGGGGAGTTTGTATCGTGGTTGCAAAAATCTTATGAAAATTATATCTCACAAACAAGGCTTCTTTTTGTTATTAAACTATACTGCTTTTTTTAAAAGTCATAAAAATTGTTTATTGATGCACCCACCTGTACATTAAGCACAGCGAGTGACCCCAGTGACCTTGAACTGTGACCTCACAGCAAAGGAACTAAATATTTTACCAGCGTAAATGATTGGGTGCATGTCACATATTTATAGGACACGTTTTGTATTTGTAAGGAAATAAATATTCTTGAAGGGAAAATGATGCGATAGAGTAATAGTTATTAGAGAAGGAATGGTGTGTTTATAGAGGTAGAGTTTCTGTGTCAGGTGGCTATTCACAGTGAGGGAGTTCGAAGGTTTTCTAAGTGAAATATGATCCCGCTGCAATGGAATAATACGTGTACCTACCTATCTGATACAAAGCAAGATATTTTACTTTTGTATGGAATACACACTGTCGAATCTCAAAAGGATACAATTTTTTGTAAATTTCGGTGGCTGAAATGGTCATGCTTTTATGGATTGAATCATAAAAATTTTATGCTGACCTATCAGAGCGAAGTAAACTTCTGTTTGGTCAAATTGAGTAAAACCATTAGTTACCATTGAAAGCTTATGCCATCAAGGTGATTTGCCACTCCTTTCAATACAAAATCCCTAATTTCTAATGAAATAGAAAAGTTCAATATTGTTGACAATAAACACCTTGTGTTGCCAAAATTCAATATTCAAATTACCAATAAATTTTGGGTCTCAAGCTTGTTGCTTAATACTAAAATTCATGTTTCAAGTACATGTATTTTATCTTCCAAGAGAGAATGTACAAACACAGAAAGCCTTTCAAATAACTAGATAGCAGTGTTTCTTTTTGTCAAAGGAACGTTTTTGGGGAGAAAGAATACTTTTATAGCAGTAAAATCACAAAATACGTCGTCACTGGAAACGCGAGGATCGAAGCGTAATATGATTTGATACGGTGTAAATACTGGGCGGCAAGATCAAAGAGAGAATTGAGACGCTGGGAGGGTTGGGGGAGGGGCGCCTCAATTGTCATAATGTAACGTATTACTGTGGGGCGATATACCCTACTTATTTCATACCCCCTGAAAATTCTGCATGGTAAAATAAAATGAACCCTCTAATTCGTGTCTTTTTCTCAAATCTGAAATTCTATGCGTACCGAAAGTGAACCGTAAGTGCATCTGTTTGACGTTTTATATGGAGTGTCTGACTACGTATTGCCCCCAGATTTGCGTGTCATTTTTAACCGATTTGTGTAATTTTCAGTGGATGATTGAATGACAAAAAGCTGCAAAGCAAACTCTTGTGATAAGTTTATGTAGTTACTCACGGCGGGTGGTAGGGTAACCCTTTGTAAGATGTTTTTTTCTACCTTGATATTTTCTGTGAAATTTACGTTGGCATGTGGTCATCCTATACAAAGTAAAGATGGTAAAGTTGGCTTAGAATTTTGAACAACTAATTGGTTCCTTTTTGTCCTTGCAACAATGAAAGGATAGTAATACCCAATGGCTCTTTCATTTTACTTTAATAGCCGCCTCAGACTTGTCTGAATTTTTTTCCTTTGTAATGGAGAAATAGTCCCAGGAATTCCCCGTCCCCAAACCCCTTGTCTAATTAAAAGTGTCGCTCCCAGACAGTGTAGAACTACATGAAAGCTCCGGCTTCCCTATCCTTCAGTCCCACGTGAAACATGGTCGCCAATTACATCAAAATTGTAAATTTATAAGGGATGACACTGAGGAAGGGATTTTGTCTGCTTTTTAGTCGCGCCGCCTCTCCGAGCGGAGCGACTTATCTGGTCACTATGGCATCTGTATGTATGGATGCTGCCTTGTTAAGGTCAAATACAAAATTTCAAAAATGTCATCGGATCTCAAAAATTCCAAAATAAGAATATGTTTCAGACCATTCTGAGCAACTTTGATTTTCATACCCCACCCCACCCCCCCCTACCACCACCCAAAAAAAAAAAAACACCAGGTTTGGCTTTACGTATGTTCGGATCGGAAAATTTTTTTTTTCAT
>JBCAUG010276433.1:0-18000 GCA_038406175.1 Haplosyllis leylae
CCCTCCCCCCCCCCCCCCCCCCCCCCCCCCCCCCCCCCCCCCCCCCCTCCCCCCCCTCCTCCTCCCCCCCCCCCTTCTCCCCTCTGAAACCATTTCACTGGAACTGGAGCTCAACATGCCCATGCAATAGTAATTATGGCAGGGACAGATCCAGGATTCTCTGTGCAGGGAGGCGTCAAGCTTTGGGGGGGGCGCCAACATGCTTTTGCGAAATATTCCCAAAAACTGTATGAAATTGAGAAAATTTTGCTCTGTGGTTGGGGGAGGGTGAAAGGGGCACAAGCCAGGATGCCCGCCTCAGACCCGCCACTGTTTGGAGGACATATCTGTAGTTCTGCATGAGAAGTTTTAATTGCAGGGAGGGGGGTTCTCACTTTAAAGTTGTGAGTACTACTTTTGTGAAACAAGATGCTCGGGCATAAACAGAAAAGCGGGACTATTTGCGAGAGCTGCCAGGCAGCATTGTTTCAGGCCACCTTCAAAAGAACTAAGACACGCCCATAGCATTGACGGATTTGGCAGGGGGGGGGGGGGAGTGTAAGGGGAAGCGCGGCCCCCTCAGCCAAAATTTCTTCATTTTTGTGCAGTTTTCAGCAAAAATTGGTCAAACAGTAGGCTGACGCTCCCCTTTTGGGGTTGGTGCCCCCTAAATCATGAATCCGCCACTGCATAGTTTAAAACTTTCTCGAGTTAAGTTTTTCCAACAAAATTAGCCATATCATGAATTGTTTAAAATAGTGCCTGTTTTAAGAAATACTAATAGCAGTAGTCTGATCGCGCAATCGCAAAAAAAGGGAAGAAAAAATACATGGACAGCATTGTATCCAGAAATACACAGTACAAAGACGTTAATCTTGTAAATACGTTAGATCTAATAATTGAAAATAAATAACAGACCTGCATTCTAAAGTCTAAAAACTAGTTAAAGGTTCAGAATTGCACACTGCAGAGTAAATAATTGCATTTCTCATCAACCATATTTTAGCACTGAAGTCGACTTAGAGTTACAATCACCGTTTCTGGATACAATCGCAAATATTAATTGAAAAAGGGGGTGAAAGGGAACGCAACAGTTTAATCTCAATCTAATTAAGTTCGAAATTAAAATGGGGAAAAACATAAGCAAGATTTGAGATGTTTTGTTTGTAATATCCGTCTATTAAATCTCCATGCGTAAATTTGAAACACGAGCGACATCTGTCGGGACTTGTGGAACTAAGCCTGCGCCGTCGTTACAAATTATACTTTATCTGTTTTCCAAACAAAATCTAAACCAAACCTTTTTGAATTATCAAATTATTTCACATTATTTTACTATTTTACGAGGAAAACGTGGTGGTATTCTTACTTCAATCTGTTCTGTTTTCATTTACAATAAACTGTTTTTTCTCTTTCTTTTATCCCCAATTTCGGGAATAAAAGGTTTGAGGAGTTGCAAATTTATGAACAATACTCATTCTACGGCATGTTTAACTGCAACAATTTTTATATCCAAAAGTGTCCACTAGCACCTGACTGAGTCTAGTCTCGAAAATTTTCTTCCAGCACCGCTAGTCAGACGAACCATCTCTTTTAGTAAGTCTTGCTTTGTTTGTTCAAGATCTTCGTTGGTTAAAGTTTCTGCTTCAGCTTCGTCTTCTAATTGGCTCAAATAACGAGCAACTAGTCGGCGTTGTAAGGGCTATGCAAAAGAAATGTTTGTGTATTATTCCAACTTAAGTATGTCTGGCATACGAAAACAAAACATTTTAATATTGTCAATTTGAATGAACCTAAAACAGAACGCAGAGTGCGCTTTGCGGCGGGTGTCTTGATTACTGAGCCGAAGGCATAGAATATGTGAAGATTATATCCACAGGGATGAGTTAAATAAATTCACCCAAGCCAGTTTGTTTTTTTTAAGAAATGAGTATCGTGAAAATACCAATGAAGAACAGAACTGTGAGCCCATTCATTTCTATTCTTCTGGCAAAGTTCCTCATCAGAACTTGTAGCCACGGTTAGGGAAGAGAGACGTTGGATTTACCTACCCCATACTTGGTCTTAATTTCATGTTTATGTTGGACTTCCTCGTCGCGAACAAAATACCAACAATCCTGTCAATAATTGAAGAAACTGTTGACAATTGAACTCCAACACGACTTGCCATTAGCAATATACAAGTAGATATATACCAATTTCAGCTATGTATAGATACATACCTGGATTCCAAAAATAAAAACATAAACAAGACAGCCTTCCATTAACATTCTACGGCATACCGACCACGGCCACCGTCCCTATTCCTCCTGCATGAGATCCCATCCCACTGGGTCCTTCCGGGTCTGAGAGGCCAGCCCTCCCCCTGACAACCATCACTCCCCGCCGTGGACAGATGGACAGAGAAACTGAAAACATTACCTTTCCTCGTATTACGCACGTTGTCGGTGTCGCACAACATAAAGAGACCACCTGCTGCCCGAGACATCCTCTCTAATGAGTAGCCACAAAGACATTTCTAATTACGATTTACTTACAGCGAGCGTGAATTTGGCTGCACCAACTTTGTCATGCCATCTTGCTTTGAGCCACAAGACAAATTGGTAGATGGACCATGGACTCGGTATGATACTTAAAGGAGTCGGCAGAACGCGTCGTCGTTCAAAATACGTCATCCACAATCTGGATCTAGCAAACTTCCATTCGATGTCACTATTTTCCTGCAACACAAATATTGGATTTTAGTCGAGTTCGGTACTTTAAAACACAAGATACTTCCAATGAGAACGTAAGCTCGACAGGGGACTCATTTAGATTCCCGTCCAAAGGAATTCAATGTATTTTATTTTGGCTGATATAAACTTGTGGTAAATCATATCTGTATAGACTAAATGAGTGGGATTCCATTTTATAGCTATAGTTTAGCCTGTTACGCTGAGACATACTACGGACAAAAATAAACCAAACCAAAAGATCCATTTCGTGTACATCCTTAGAGAAGGATCAGACGGTCCTGAATGTGTAATTTTACAGACTGGTCCAAAATAAGTAAAGAACATATTTGAATAAATTAATTGTACCGAATTCAAATTTTTTCAGACAAATATATGTTCAAATAATTGATTTCTTTTTTACGTAGCTGTGGTGAACTAAATATAAAGAGTGTCTCTTCAGGTTAACATAATATCGAAGCCTTTGGAGGGAAAACGCGGTTAACCCTACCTGGATCCTTGACAGTGTGTTTGACATCAAAGCAATGAGCATATTGAGTAGTATAATGATGGCCACAATATGATACACCCCATATATTGTGAATCCTACAGCCTCTGTGAAGTTATGTTCCGATGTGTTGAAGCACTGAACATCCACGTTGGGTGGAGGACAAGTGTTCGAAACAACCACATCTGCATTCTCTGGGTCCCCGTAACCAAACAAGTCCCAAAATAGCGTCTTAAAAGTTTCCTGAAAACTAAAATAAGTCACTAAACTCAATAACATTTAAATATATTTAAAATTATCTGCTAAAATACAGAACTTTAAAACATCTGGTTCTGGTCAGTAAAGATTTTAAGTGTATCACAAAAGATACTCACTCTACAAAATTCTGAGGCTGAACCTCTAGATTTCCATTTTCAACGCGGCTCATGCCATTATAGAAGTAGTACAATCTTGTAAGTCCCAGTGCAAAAGCAAACAGAAAGACCAAAAAAATAAAGAGCATCTCTAATACGTCGTTGATCATCTGACTCAACGACAGTTGGATTGGACCAAGAACCTAAATTGTGTATAGAGTATGATAAATATTGTATTCAATGAATTATCAATCCTAGAGTTACACCTTTCTCAAAATGTTAATCGGCAACACTTCGCTTGATATATTAAATGGTAAAAAATACTGAAATTTTGATATTTTGCGCACCTGCGAAATTTGGAAAATGTACAGAATCCGCGCAAATGCTAATATTACTCCAATGCAATAGAATCCTTCTGAGATGAGCATAGGGTCTTCAGAAGGCCAAAATATTCTCTCTTCATTCTCATATTGATCACCCTGTAAATGATTTATCTTAGATCTTTACGACTTATATTAAATGCATTTAGACGTTGCGCATATTCATTTGGTTTGCGATAATTCATTAAATTATAAACAAATTACAGACTTCAGTTGTAGAAATGACATTTGTCCTTAACTTGAAAGATATGTGTGTATATAAGGGTTCGCAGATGAGTACAACAATTAGAATCTGACCAAATTCTAATCGAAGAACCCAAGGAATATTATTATGAGAGAAAATTTTAAAAAATAAAATGGTATCATTTTCTTGAAGAGGGGGAGATATTATTACCTCGATTCCTGATTTAATCACAGAAGCTATTCGGCCGATTCCGGCCATCACAAAAGAAAAATTCATAAATCCCATGTAGGCCAGCCACCAGTCTTTTCTGTAACTTCTTAGACCTTGTTTGGCGGTAATTCTTATCTGTTCCCAAATGTAACCAAGAACAAACACAACCACCAAGAGGTCACTTATATTCATATCTGCAAGAGAACATTGCATTGTTAACACGTTATTGATGCCCCTGTTTTGAATTTTAGGCGACGTCTGGTCATTCTTAATTTTTTGTCACACACACACTTCACTGGTTGTTAGTTTCCGCAACTGAATGCTAAGTCTGTTGCACGAGATAATCCTAAGGGCTCGTCCACACTGTGCGATTTATTCTGATTGCGACTGTGATTTGTTTTTGCTTACAATGGGCCACTTAGGAGTTGGTGATGTTGTCGCAGTTGCACGGTCTGAACACTTCCATTGAGTCCAGTACAACCCATTAATTGCAATAAGAAGAATCGCAGTCACAATCAGAAAAAAACGCAGTGTGAATGAGCCTTAAGATTTAAGATTTAGTGCTACACGTGCTTCATGCGTTTATAGTTGTTCATCATCGTTTCACCACATATGAACTTTTGAAATTGAAGATCAACCAGAGAAGAGAAAATGCTAATAGATTTTACAAACCTGGTACTCTCTGTTCGACTAATGAAGTACTCTGGGTGTAGATATCATAAAATAAGATACTGAGGAATGTGAAAAACATAACCATATCCCCCATAAACTTGTTCATTGGCGCTTTCCAATAAGAATAGATGTTTGCACAGGGATACAGGAAATACGCCAAATATACGAAAGGTAACGCTATCATTTGGGGAGTGAAGTACAATAGCTTTGTCACAAAAGACATCCTCATTATATCTGGATGATATTGCGTCCACATGTTTTGCATCACTTGTTGGCAGTTCTTGTGCGTGATGAACTGTAATGAAATTCAGAACGTTTACATTTAATTTTCTATTCCATCCACTGTAATTATTACAAGTAATATTCATAAGTCTTTTGGTTATTTTCATGGCTGACCTCTTTTATTTCCCATTCGATGGCCATTCTGAGTCTAGGATACTGTCCCCCTGGTTGAACACTTGTTTTGTCATCATGATCTTGTCTCAGGAGTAATTCTACTTCCTCTGAAGTTCTACATTCATCTAACAGATCCACTGCAAATTGTCGACATTTTTTACTGATCATATTGTACTCTTGCTGCAATCGAAAGATCAAATTGATTTATTTAACATGAGGTAAAATGTCAACAACAAAGCTAACAATTATGATAAATATCTACCCTGAAATTAGGATCATCAAATGCCAGTTTGTCAGCCTTATGCGATAAGAAAAAGGCAGTTAGTATAGGATCCGGACTCGTTAGGCAAATGTAGACTGAACTAGAAAAGGCTGTGAATCCATCTATTCTGGCTTTTCCAGCTTCAAGAGTTTCACCAGACAATTTCTTTAGTCTTTCATTTTTTCTGCTCTTTATGGCTGCTGAAAAAGAGGAGTATTGGACATTATCTCCAAAAAGAAATTTATTAATTTCTCTCGAAAAAAAGAATTGCTATTGAATTGAACAAAAAAATACACAAAGGTTGTGCAAATATCCATTAGCCTCTGAGCAAAAAATACATAGGTTCAGCAAATATCCATTAGACTATCATTTATCACGAGCTACAATCAATGAAATATCATAATTCTCTATTTATCATAATTTTACTTTTGTCCTTGGAGTCACCCATTGGTATTTCGAGTTTGTATTCTTTCTGCAGCATCAATAGGATGATTTCATATTTATTACAAATGCAAGCAAGCATCATTGGTTCCATGTGACTAGGGAAATCGGCGCTTTCAAATGTTTCTTCTTCTTCACCAGACTTTTCTCTAAAATGGACAATTTTTAAATTTAGTTCACAATTGTCACGAATCGCTATTTTATCACGAGATACGATTGCAGTTATGCAGAAAAATAAGTCAAATCTACTTACTGTTCTTTCCAATGAAGAAGTAATTCCGTTAATTTTATGTTTCCCAATTTAATAGCGTGAAGCAAGGCATCTTTCATCTTTACTTCTGGCAATGTCAGTAGGTACTGGACCATTTCCTCATCCTGGTTTCTCACCGCTATTTGTAGGGGAAATTGTCCCGTGTGGTCAACCGTGTTAATGTCCAAGTCACTGTTCTCCTGCAATACAACATAACATAGAGAATGTCCGATTTGTAATTTTGCTTGCAAAATCTTGTTTTCTAATTCATATCAGATTATTCGTTTTACTTTGAAGAATATATTCACATTCCCATTGACAAAATATCGCACAACCGCGGTTCCTTTCTGCTTGAGCTTTTTACACGAGAACAACGATCCATTTCCCAACAATACTACTGCAATTGCAGTGGATTGAGCTTACAACAAAATGTGTTGTACAAACCAAGATATGCTGCCTAACTCCTTCAATATCACCTTCTTTCACAAGTTCGAAGAGAGACTTCACGGTTGGTTCCAATGTATGCAGTTGCGTTTGTGCCGACACATTATACAGTGATGCATAGGTATTAACCATTTCAAATAATTCCTCTTCACTCGCCATATTTTCTATTAAAAATATGATATCCAAAATGGATTTTTCATCATGTTTTATGAGTAAATAGAGTAATTATTTCTGAACATGTACTCACTGATAAATGTGCATCAATAATTCACTTTGTCACGATGAATAAATGCATCCAAAAGTCAGCAACCAAATAGATGCATACTTATCAATTTTTTGTGAGCTATGTATATATCACTTAGTACAACACACGTCGCCTCCAAAACAGTCGTAAGTAGGTTGGTCTTGAATAAAGGTACAAAAAAGTGATAACACATCTCAAATAATCAGTTATCGACCTATCCTTGTGTAAACGTGTGTCTCAGCATTCATATCAATTAACGTATTCACTCCTTAATCCCCCCTTCATCGCATCTGTTTCTTAGACTTGAAATTATCGTGTAACAAGAAAGTCCTCCTGCGTGGCCGCAAGAGGCTTACCGCCTGCTGTGTAGCAAGTACTCGCTCTTCTGTAATGGGTGTACCAGTCCCAGCTGGGGGGGGGGGCTACACCAGTCCCAGTTGGGGTACCCCCCCCATTTGGGACTGGGTACCCCCCCCAGGTGAGACTGGGGTACCCCCCTCCCCCAGAAAGGATCTGGGACCAGACCAGGGAAAGAACATGGGAATGGGGTACCCCCAGAAAGTACCTGGGACCAGGGAAAGAACATGTGAGTGGGGTACCCCCCACAGACAGACATACACCTATGAAAACATTACCTTCCCCATTCCTTCAGAATGTGTGCGGTAACAATTTCTACCGCTTGCCATTAGACGAGTTACGTAAAGAATACAAGCCGCAGTTAGATAAAATCATTTATTGCACAACCAACACACTCATAGTATAAAAAATGACTAGGATATTTTTCTTCACATATTGCACTTTATGTTATAATATTAATGTAATAACGTGACAAAGATCCTGACCAAAATGTCTGTTAAATGAAAACAATAACAAATCAACAAGTGCTGTAATAGCTACAGCAATTTAAACATAGCTTGTGGAATTTTATGCAAAAGGAGGAACCCAGGTATTCATAAAAATCTTTTGAAAAAAATCCAAGTTCTCCCGACAAGTTTCACAAGTAATATTCTACCTTATTTTAAGATATTGTTTTTCCCCTTGATTATGAGAACTTTCTCTCAGAAGCAGTGAATATCTTAACATTCGTCCGCTCATCCGTGACAAGTAAATTTCGCTTCCAGATAAGTTGATCTCCTGCATGAAAGCACAAATTGAATTTTTACAAAAATATCAGAAATATGGAAACCTATTTTCAATTTTGATATTTTGTTATGATTAAAAAGCATAAGCTTGGCGAGTTGATTTTCATCCGGGCAAGTTAAAATTGGGTTTACTTGTCCGGAAAGACAAGTTGACGTGATTTCTTAAGTTATACACTGCTGAAGTACAAGCACTGACAATTTTTTCTTAGAGTTCTCTGATAGATTTTTTTTTACTGGCTTCAGGTACTTCGACAAGTTTACAAGATAACCTATTACTCACAAACCAATCTGTCTCATTATTTGTACAACATCAAAACTGTGTTTTTAATAACGGGTTAAACTTTCTCCGTGGCAATAGTCCTAAAACTCCCTTCAATTGCGCAAGAGAATAGGGGCGAAATTTTGGAGTGACAGGGAAGACTTTTTCAGTCATCGGTAGTCTTTCTTTGCAACATGTGCTTAGTAAATATAAAGTCTGTTGTACCAAACAGAAAAGAGACAACAACAAAATATTTTTAGATCTTAGATCACATTTCCTAATTGAATCTTTCAAAAGATATATGAAACACCTCAGCTGTTGATTTAAATTTCGAATATGTCTTGCACTTTTGGAGCATGAGAAATGAATCAACATGTCATAAAATACTATGATCACCGGACAGTCTCTACCTCAAAGCAGATTATAACGAAGGTTTCTACGAAAAAGAAGAATGGATGAATGAATGGATGAAGTACAAGACTTAAATTCGTAGATGTTTGTGAAACTTCGATAATATACTAGTGCTCGTTTGTGACTTTAATAGACCAGAAACGCCCATTCAAAACTGGAAAATCTGGGAAGACAAGTAAAGCTTATGTCTATTTTAAGTCAGTAACAACTATAGTATCTCGTCTTATTGACTAAATACATCAACAAGGTTCCAGTATGTACATGCATCTCATATACACGATTATTATCCACATCACACAGTCTCTTCTAGGTTGTCTTACTTTTAAATAAACAACGACAAGCAATACCTCGATATGTCGACCAACAATATTCAATCTAACTAAACAAGAAAAGATTAAATGAGATCTGTGACCCATTGTCTGTCCGTGGCACATTTTGTAAAAACAAAGACACAAAATAAATTTAGTAAATCTAAAATATTATCACAACATGTTCCGACTCAACAAAGCAAACTGATAAAACTTTCAGTCTTTAAGAAACTAGAGCATAGATCTATTTTGGAATGTCTAACTTGTAATAAAGATTACAGTTACAAACAAAAAAAGCTAACGCTCGTAAAATGTTCTCATGGCACGATAGATATGCTTCTTTAAAATAGTATTCATTTGTTCACAAATATGTGTGCACATATTCCAAGATAAAATCATGAACATTGTAGGAACTGGAGGATAAATATATACCGCTTATGTAGAGCACAACGGAAATGCATCATACACTTAACTAAATCAAGCTGAACATCATCTTTGTCAATGACCACTTGAAACATCTGTAAAAGTTTAAATTTACCAAAAAATATTACAAAATAAAAATTACATTTTAAAATTATCGAACACGTTCTCAATGAACTTGAATCTCATCAACACACACACGGTACATTGTCTAAACTTATTATTACCATTCTGGCTACTTATTGTAAAACAGATAGGCTTTTCAAAAGTAATATTATCAACAATGTAAACGGAATGTTAACCACATTTAACACAACATTCCAAAAAGCCACATCAGTGCCAGTATCAACAAGTCACAACTTCATAAAATGCCCAATACATTATCATTACACTTTACACCCAGGCTTATTTCTGGGAAACTCGGAGCCGACGGAGGTATGACATTCACGGATTTCGACATTTTTTTGTCAGTATTCCAGTAGTTGTTCATTTCTATTTTAGCGTCAATCCTTCCCGAATACATGCCTTTGTTCCAAATATGCCCTTGTTATATTTATCACAAATATTTACTACTGGGGAAAAATATCCCGCGTTAGTTCATAAGTACATGCATCGCGATTAGAGAATTCACATTTAATGTAAATGCTGATAGCCAGTGATAGTTTCTAGCATTTTTGGTCTTTACGCATGTTATTAAATTTCACAATACAACTACAGAACATGTATAGTTTGCACAGAGATAAACCTACCGACGACATTTGAACTGACTAATAGGACTAATAACAATACACATCTAACCCGAATGTAAAGAATACATCTAGACATAAAACAAGATTTGATATTAAAAAGTGTAAGCACATTCATCGGATACAAGATCACACACATTGACACACTGGAAAGACTATCAGCTAAAACTCTTTTTTAAAAAAGTCACCAAATAATGTACAAAAAAAACACCGTCAGAATCACATTTATTTGAAATATCCCAAACAATCGAAACACGTTACAAAAAGCTAACGAAGAAATTATCACATTTAAAAACAGCAGTGGCGAAAAACATCTATGAAAAACAGCTGATATAAATGTATAAACCTCTCATCTTTGGTGGACAAATGTTCAATGAGTATTCTCAGGATTTCACTTGAGATGCTGCCACTTCGATTTCATTAAAATACTTTCTATGTACGTATGATAAACACCAAAATCTTGATTGACACATGACTAGATTTAAGAAATGAGTTCTTGTCGAAGAGAAACCAAAAACTTTTTAAATCCATCCGATAGCAAACTTTTAAACAAATACTTTGGCAGCAAGTAGTTGTTCTGCTTTCACATCTGAGAGATGATAAATTTTCTTCAGATGAATGCAATATTCACATAGTTATAAAACAATGAACTATCCAAGTTTGAGTGGGATGCAATGCCAAAAAGAGTATATCAAGGCAATTGCATATGCTTTGTCTATGTTAGCACCAAATTATGATGGTAATTATATCTTTTATGAGTATCATGTCATTTACCTTCATCACTGCTTTTCGTACACAACTATGTAGAGCTAACAGCATACAGAACAATTCTTCAGGTTCTAGTATTGAACTTCAATAAACAAATAGCAGATGATTGTTGGACAGTTTAACGTCAGTTTGTTTGAAACTCGTGGCTTTTAAAACTGTAACAAATCTCAATGCCATTGTTAGGCCTAGTACGATGTAATGGTGGTCATCAATTCAACTTTTTTGGTGAATTTTAACCCCTCTAAAGTACTATTAAACTACTCTTGTAACAATTGTATGATTAAACGAGATCTACAACACCAGCTAGCACAACAGTCTCTTGGCTAGTTTGCATCAAGCAATTGTAAATAGGCTTCTAAATATAGGCTCAACCACAAATTGGTGTAAATTGTGTGCGTATTTCTCATTTTAAGGCAACATCTAACCGGCAAATATGTGCTATTACTTCACAACAGTCCCGTTTTCTTGAATCATTGGCACCAGATGCCCCTTAAACTAACCACCAAATGCCAGTTTAGCGTTTCTCGTTCATTTTCTCCGAAAATCGAAGACAACCCTTTGAATCTGTAACAGTTACAGTAAACATACAAATACTAGCATCAATCCTATGTGCTTCTGTGCACTCTTACACGCTCAACAAAACCTCTCTGCTCAACCAGCAATAAAGCTGAATTGCTTAATTAAGGAACCACAGCGTCCCACATACCCTAGTCATACAGCCGTTTCAAAATATTCGTTTGGATCCACGCCAGGAGGAGGTGAGCCTGCGTGTTGACGGTCACTGGAAGTACCAGGAACCGGAGACCTAGCGCGGGAACCAGGAGGTGATTTTGGTGATGTAGACTCTGGTGGTGTTGGTCGCGGCATCAAAGGCTGTGTTTCAGCAGCGGATGACAATGACAATGCAGTTGCGTACATGGAGGAACCGCTAACAATCGATGACTGATCTAGACTGCGTTGTTGGTGCATCATTTCGAGAGTTTGGTGTCTGGGTGGTGCTTCTGCGCCTTCCACTGACGCTGCTCTCTGCATGGTGTATGCAGACGCGGAGAGCGCCAGAGTATAAATGGAAGTGTCACTTTCAGCTGGCCTGATGTCTCCAGTTTCGGTAGAAGCGCTGCTATGTGGCATCTGACGTCGTGCCTTTTCCTGCTGTACTTGACGCAAGGTAAGATAGTTTAGGTGTCTGTATAGTTCCTTTTCGAAGTGCTCCAATTTTGCCTTCGTAAATTCTTTGTCGATCAGCATTTGCTCGATGGTAAGTCCACGAAGGTAGCAGTAGATGTTTCCACGAATGCGTTCTATGATCTCTACCATTGTCGATGTATCGCTCCATGTGTACAGGGCCTCGTGAAGCTGCATCAAAAACTGGAAAAACTTGTCATCTGATTCTAACTTTTTCATATTTCCTCCAGTGACCATAACGCGAAGCAAATGCCTCAGGAGTACAACACATTCGTTTAAACGACTTCCTTCACCAACTTTACTGACAATTTCCGGCAGGTGACTTTTGTTCTGAACAAAGCCATTCTTCAGGCAGATCTCTCGTGCATTGTAGTATGCTTCAGTTATATTTTTCTCTTTCGTTTGTAGGGTCTTTGAATTTTTAGCGAGTACAGTATCAACAAAACGAATCTTATTTTTAAGATCTGCCTTAATTTCGGATGTAACTTCCACGTCTTTCAGCACAAAATGATCTTCATTAAGGTATAGTTGTTCGACATATGTTATTCGTGAAAGTATAATATGCCCCAAATGATCATCGGTAATCACACTTGCTTCAAATCTATCTGCAGCATGTCTTCCAGCAAAGTATTGGACCAACTGCCGGATAATTCTTGCCTTATGATCACCCCAAACTAGTGCTGTTCCAACTGCTAGTTCGTAGAGGGTAGATGCAAAAGCAGAAGCAATATTCGATGGACATGAGCCCTTGCATGGAAGTTGTAGAGTTAAAATTTCATAAAAGCGTTCCACTTTCCTAAGAGTCAATAGCAGCGGGGGAACACTGGGTATGTCAGCAAATCTCCACTTAGTTGCACCCTCGTCAAAATCTCCAGTACCGAACACCTTACTGTCGTACCTGTACTTGTACGCTAAAACATGTAACTCGGTAACTTCCCGAAAGATGACATTTTGTTTCATTTTCGAAAGGACATGCAACAACTTTGATATTTTTTCCTCATTTTGCCAATAATGGTCCTGTATAATGTTGCTTAATTTATCACGCTCTTCTTTATTTCTTGATCTTTTATTCAGAGTTCTCATAATACATACGGTAACAATACACCCACAGACCAGCGTCACCACTGTGTTTATTGCTATGATGGCCAGTAAAGACGCATCTCTCGGTCGCCAGATGCTCTGGCTTTCCACATCAGTTGATGACGTTGTAACATTGGTAAGCAAGTCACTCATCTTTCCCACTACACTTCAACATTCCCCCTAAAATATAAAAAGTGACACTGACACCAGTCAATTTCATTCCTGAATCACATTGCCTTTTTTCACTCCTTAGAGTGCCTTAGTTGATAATGAAAACAAAGGCTAGTTTTAATATCTAATCGCATGTCCACAAACAGCCTAAATTTCAAACGCTAGATGGTAGACATTTTTATATAACTCTTAAAAATGACAGATGGGTACGAGGAAAAGGGTAGCAATCCATTTCTTCTTTCATTGTGACCTGTTTGGGGTGAATATAAAAATTAACACTTCACATGGGGACATGCTGGGCCCGTAATTGATTTACTCACACAATCTTGTCACGTCATATAAATTTTTGACGAACCTGGGGTGGGGCTAAGCTCATTTGAAGCCCTTAACACATGAACATTGAAAAATCTCATGAAGGTTAAGGCCTTTTCGATGGTCACCTTGTAAAATAGTCAGTTGTACATTTGACGGCTCGTCTTCCTTTTGTCACAGCATTGCGATTTCATGTCCTCCGAAGCCTTGTTGTGACAAATTTCGGTCTATATAGAGAGAAAAAGTCACTACAAGCCCTCTTATAAAGGATTTCTAGTAAATTTTTCCCTATATAGAGAGAAAATTGATATTTGTAGTGTAGTGGCTTTTGTAGTGACTACTATGGGAAAACCCTCTATTTTTTTAGGGAGTGACAACACAAAATGGGTGAAAATTCCAGTTGTAGTGATAAAATCTCACTACAGCACTACAACAAAGTCACTACAAGACTTTTAGTAACCAGGACCACTCCTGTAGTAACATTATACAGTAGTTTAGGCATTTATCTTGCAAGGAAAAGCCCCGTACTTCACGAAAAGTTGCTGTGACAAAAGGAAGACGTTCCCATTTGACTACAAGAAGATGTGCGTCAAACAGCTGCAATGATGTCACATAAAAACACATGGAAGCTTTCAATTCGAGTGACTGGGCACCATTCTCCACCAGACATGATTTATTCTGTGTTTCGATTCACCCATTCCTATATTATCGCTCTCACATACGTAAAGTTTTACTTTCTATTAAAGCTCAATTCACATATTATTCACATTTTTGTATAATATAACAAGGACTTTACTTGCTTTTATTGTACATCGCTGCAATGCATATTCTTAGAGACTTTACAAGAGCAAAATACCTGTCTTCCTCTGCCCCCGTCTAAATTTGGCGTGATACGGGCAAACATGTCTGAAATTATTCATTGGAGGAAAATTAATCTAGATGGAGGAACATTAATCTAGATCAGAGTGTGATAAGTCGCAATTAATTATAAAGTATAAGGGTCATTTATTTTTCTTGAAATTGAAAAAAAAAAGCAGCTGAATTCTTATGCTTTGCGAATCATAACTATATTACAGATTCTACATTATGATGGTTCCCTTCCCCCGGGGATGGTTATAACAGCTTTGACTGTTTCTAATAAGCAGATAACTCTATCATGTGAGTATTGAGATGAACAATACAGTACTCTGTAAGATCCACACGTTTTCTTGAGGAGGTGTTGACTTTGATTAATTTGGTGCTGACTGTGGCCACCATTTACAGAGCATGGTTGTTAGGATCTACATAACTGCCACCACTGATAAGTTAGCTTAATAATCATATTTCAAAAAAAAATTGTGTAATAAGTCTGTTACATCTCTTTGTACTGTCTGGTACCAAGTATATAATTTCTACAGCATGCATTGATTGACTGTATCCCAATGTGATTATTGGACTTACCAACGAGCCTCTGGAAAATCTAGGATCATCATGCCAGTCCACGGTGATAATATGTAACACTCATCTTTTATCACAAGTTTCCAAAAGGAGACGTTGTTTGCTTGGCCTTCACTTTGAAGTTTCTGATTGGTCACCATTTGGAGTTTACAGAGACTGATTTTTCAGCTCAATGGTCAAATAATAAAGTCATATGCAGATTCTACCAAAAATCAAATCTGACACCATGTACCCCAATTTGCCAAGTACAATCCACCCTACCAATGGCTTGTCTATGTTGACTATACAAGATCCAAGTTAAGACTGAATGAATGCTGCAGGAGGAGGAACCTGCTTGTGAAGAGAGTGTGCATAGAGTTACTCTTCTAAATTATGGATATTGGCATACTGCAGTTGTACTGGCATATCTGGTACTATGTAATTTCAAAAATTCTTATTCAGTTGGATTTGTGTCATTGATACAAGAAGTGCAACATGCCTATGTTATTAAAGATGTTATTGGGAATCAAATACTTCTGAGTTTTGCTACATGTTATCATTCCAATTTTCTATGAGTACTGTTCAGATACATTCATCATCTTTATATGTCTCTTCATCTATAATATAACCATATGGAAAGGATGACTAAAGAACTGGAATAAAATGTGCCATTTTTATCATTCTGAATAGTTGTGAGAACTGGGTAACTCAAATCTCAAAACTTCTAATTCAGTTGGATTCCTCTCATCAATATGGGAATTTTAATGTTCAACATGCCTATGTTATGATCAAAATTGAAGAACTTATGAGCAATTAAATTTTCTATGAGTACTATTCAGATACATTCATCTCATCTGTATATATATCTCTTCATCTATAATATATCCATATGAAAAGTATGACTAAAGAATTGGAATATAAAATGTGCAATTTTTCATCATTTTTAGGCTGGAATTTTTTTTGGGCATTACCTAGCTCTTAAATTGTACACTGGGGTCTTAAAATCTAGGAGGGGGTCAGGGTGCATCTGGGTTTCCCCAAATTCACAGTAAACCTTAAAATAAGCAAGAAAGTCCTGCATGAATGCAAGAGGCATACCACCCACTGTGTAGCTGACTTGTATTGGGGGTGCTCAGCCCTCAACTGGGGGTACCCCAGGCTTGGGTACCTCCCCACCCCAGCTGAGGGAATGAGTACCCCACCTGGCTGTGGGACTGAGTACCCCCTGGCTGTGGGACTGCGTACGCCCCCCTGGTGGACAGACAAAGTGAAAATATTACCTTCCCGTCGTTCTAACGCGGGCGGTAAAAGTCACCCCGTGTGAGCTAGGTCATGTGAAACCAATAAAAGACAGATCCGTGAATAGCCGTGAAGCATACTTTGTATTCACTGCGGACTGAATATTAGAAATTTGAGAAATGTACAAAAGGATATTCTTTTGATAAATTGCAGTTACTGGTGTCAGTTTTTCAACGATTATGTACTTAGCATACTTTCAGCGCATTGTGGTTGAAACCATGTGTCTAGCCCAGGAAGTAGATCTATTTTCCAAAGCACTTCGACATAAATCCCTCTGTCAATAGAATAGATATAGATAGACCTCTATATCCGTTAGTTGTCGTTACAAACATTTTGCACACGACAAAGAAAAGAAAGAAGAAGATGCAGTCAAAATTCTTTTGGGGAAACGAAAGTTTGATAACCACTCTTGAGAAAGAGCTTCCGGAGTCTACACTTTACTGGTTGTTTATTTCAATTGCTGTTGCTGTGATATGGATCATATACCTGACCTTGTTCAATGCTCGTGTTCTTGGATTAATTCTCACAGTAATCGTCAATAAATTTGTACGATATGGACACATAAAATTCGGTAAGTAACATGCGTGAACAAATGGGACACGGGGGGGGGGGGGGGAATTCCAAGGAGAAATAGAAGGGAGGGACAGGAACATAGCAGTAACTACACCTTGACACTATCCGGTTTTGTTGTAGGTTCCTTCAGCTTTTCCGTTTTGTCCGGAAAAGTGATGTTCCGAGATGTTCATCTTATCACAGAAGATTTCTCAGTTCGTGTTCAGTTGGGAATGGTGATATTTAGATGGTGGAGACCCCTTACACACAAAGAAATCACTGAAGGTAAAATTATTATCACGTGTTAGTGACGGCTAGTCAAAGGTAAAAGGGTAAAATGAAAAAAATAGTCCTTGCATAATTTACACTGTCCACTTGAACAATGTAGTTTTCAGAAACCGGGGTGAAATAGTGCTTTGTCTGGTGTATGACGTGAAGTTGCACACTATTCGCCAAAGGCACCGTACAGATGCAATACTGGTACATGTATTGACTTTTCTTTCCAGATTTATCACATTCCAATACAAGACTTAGTTTGTATCTCGAGACCTTTGAAATTCACGTGTACAATAGGACATCTGTGTATGCAAGGTTGGAGCAGTTATTTGGTTTGGACAGACTAATGGAACCCAATGAGCCTACAAGTCCAACAGCTAGCAGTGCACGGTTAGACATAAAAACATTCCGAATCAATTAAATCGTATAGGCAACTCAAAGAACTAAAACTAGTCTTCATCATTGGACCTCTGGGCAATGTTCGAACATTGCGGTCAGAGGGTTAAAAGAACAAACATACACTGTGTCTCACTTACAACGCGTTCGGTTACTACGAGCACCCGCTTACAACAAGCAGATTTCTTTGCATCAAAATCATTGACAACAATGTTAAAAAGTTCG
>JBCAUG010276544.1:0-18000 GCA_038406175.1 Haplosyllis leylae
CCCCCCCCCCCCCCCCCCCCTCCCCCCTCCCCCCCCCCAACCCCCCAAACTGCACACCGGTGAAACCTCTTTTACATTTATGGTCATTAAGGTACATCATTTTGTTAGAGTGTTACCATACTGAGAATACTTTAGGGACGTGGACGATAGCTCTTATTAAATTATGAGTGATGGCCACAGAATTGTACCCGGAATTGTTATACCTAGGGCCACTAATGGTCTCAATTGTCATGTAAATAATCTAGAAGAAAGATGGTTTGATGCAAAATAGCCGTGATAACTACAATAAACATAACAAGGGTACCAAAAAAGTAAATGATAAATTAACGACTCAAATGTTTTGGTGTGGCGTGTACGTTACCCTGGTAGGAAGTTTTGGTTTGTGTTGAGGGTGGTGAGAGAGTATTCGAAGTGATGGGACATTTTTCTTAAACGTTTGAGGTTTCGAGCTCTTTCTGGAGTACGTTACAACAGGACGTTAAATAAGCAGATTTTCCAAATTAAAACTAGTAAAAAGTCACTTTTCTCACAAAATCTCTTTAACACCGTTCATATTTTCCTTTATTCTGCACAAGAACATGCCCCACAGCCCCATGTACGCGATTCCTAACACTTAGTCGGTGGTGAAGCTTTACTTACCACCCATGCACACCCTATTGTATTTAGACCTCGAACCTTTGACCCAAGCCAACTGAAAATGACCTGTGGTCTCTTTAAAATTACGAATGCTACATCTTTAAATTTTTAGTCTTTGCAATTTGAAATAAACTGATGGGTTCTTATGAAAAGAAAGGCTGTAGCGTCTTGCGTGGTACGATTTTTAAATGATCAGTTTACGTGCTAAAAATAAGACATCTTAAAATTTCTTATGAAAAACTTTGTGTAAAGAAACACTATGGAAGACTCATGTCCTCGTGTTTTGTGTGTTTCAAATGATACTGTTTGCACATGCTACCTTTTAGTGTGACGTAGGCAGTTAGGGACGCCGATCATATGTTTTGATGGACGCCTGTGCCCCGATGGAGCAGAAGACACTGACCTGAGGGATCCACTCTCGATGAATGGCAAGAATCATGAGGAATTAATCTTTGGTTTGCTCACCTGAAAACAGCTAATTTAGCCTTTTCGAGATTTCTTTTGGTCACTAATAGTCACTAAGTATTCGTGGTGAACAGTTCTTCTACTGTATTAAGGATTCGTCTGCTCTTTCTGATTTATTCTTTAGAAAAGAAAACACGCGTGACTTTGCATGGGACATTGTTAAAAGACATTAGTGAATCTTAAGGACTCAGTCTGGGAGTTTTTGACCAAATTCCTGGATATGTCATGTTCTACAGCAGAGTGCTAATACTGAAAGTATCCACAAACTATTTTATGAGCACCGCATCAATAGGTACCTCAGCAACAGGCATCCGCTAGCTACCTAATGCTAAGTGGCGATTCTACCTGTTTTACTTGACTGTCATTAGCTGGACACTACCATGCCATTCCTTAACAGATCATATAACGCATGCGATGTAAATATTTACCACAGATAATGCCTCGTATTTCACTCAATGACGGACCTAATATACATTTTGAACGAGGAACTGGCACTTTATCTGCCAGGGAATCACGGGTCTAGTTTGAACTGGACAAAGACCCTGTTGTCACCGTCCCTCTAACCAACGGATAAGCTCTCATGGCCTTGACTGACCCTGGATGAATTGGGTTACAAAAATATGGCACTTATCAAAATAGAAAGATCAATGGTTTTGAAAATCACAAAATGAATCCATTTACCTAACACGCTGATCGTTTATTCACTTAATTCTAAGTTTATTTGGAAGTATGTGGCCCTGTAAGTGAAAGGTGTTAATCTTGGGACCGACAGGTCAAATACTATGGAGTCCAATTTTCATTTAACTTATGAATTTCACTATTATGATTGCTCCCTACATTATACCCATTGGTATGAAAATTATATTTTGAATATTAAGGACTTGGCCTATGTTAGCCTTTGGTCGGCTTGGGTCAAGTGTACACTTTCTTTCATTTTTTGTGTGGATAGTAAATTCCTTTATTAGTCTTCCACCTCAACACCTTATACGACACTCTGTCAATGATTATATTAGATTCTGTAAATGAATCGTAAAGTCAGTCAGTTCACGATCCCCATCTACAAAATGCCCAAAACTAACTTCAAAAGTGATCGTGTCAAGCAGTTTAGACTCCATACGGTAGCATTGTCATCTTTTATAAAGTTGGATCCAGTGAGGACTCAGGCTACTTACTACTTCAGTGTGTCCGTTTTTCTTCCTCAGATAGAAGTATCTGAAGTAGAGTTCAGATTTGGGTACGCAGTTATATAATATTTCGCTCTTCTCCAAAGGAACAGCATGAAATTCACTTTATTGAAAGGTCCCAACCAAGTCTTCTTAGGACCCCCGAGTTTTCTCGACTTCGCGGCCTTTTGTCTCTCTAAAAGAATGAAATTTTTATTCGGATTATATTCATTACTTTCAGTTTCTATTCTGCTCCAAATGACCAGATAAAACTGGTAAAAGATAATATTTCGATGGCGCGCAGTAATTTGAGAAAAAAACCACTTTGAAATATTTAGATCAACAAGAAGAAAAGATATTGATGAAAAGAGTGAACGTTAAAAAGCCACCATAATTTCAAGATAAATTGCACTCTTTTGAAAAATGAAAATCTGCGAATACCACAGGTTTACACTTGATTCATTTGCCCGGGTGATATCCAGACTCGTTTTTCAACAGGGTCTGTCCCTTTATCCTACTTCCGGCCTCTTGTCTTCTTGAGGCGCAGTTTTGAAATACAAACCCAATCTCAAAATGCAAGATGACTTCAAATTTTTTTTAAAAAATGGGCTGGTATGAAAAAAGAATGAACATGAAAGAAGTTTTTGTTTGAACAAGTGAGAAGGGATTTAGTGCAGAAATATCGGACGCACGCAAAGAAGGGTTAAGAAAAATGGATGAATATGACAAAAGAATTAAAGCATTAAAAAGAGAGGGAACTTGAGGCCAAGGGATTAAAATAATAATGCAATAGCCGGCAACCACTATTTTCTTTAAAATATGAAAAAAAAATCTGAACAAAAAGCCTTCTATTTTATAAAGCCACAAAAATGAACTAAACGTGCGTTCGTAAGATTACAGGCAGTTATACATCTAACTAGACGGTACATTATAAACTTAAAAGCTTGTTATTTCTGTAGCATGGGGAGCCCGGGCCTCCAAGCCTTTTCCTTAATTACAGTGGTTATCCTGAATATAATATGGCTAATTCTAAAAGTGTGTGCCTGCCCCGTCTCCATTAGCGCAAAAATAGTAGTTTTTTTGGCACGGCTTTGGGCTAAAATAAAACTGACCCACAAAGTTTTTCGTCTTGACAAATGACATGGAGTTTTCCAAATACATCTATTATCCAAAGCTCCACTTCGGTTGCAAAGCAAATTTGGCTCTGTCTCCAAGGTACCAACATTTCTCTAGTTCTGTTCAATCACATTCGTCACTTAGATCTTACATAGTGTCAAACAGAAGCATCAGTAAGAAATATGTTGTTCGGTCAACTCAAAACATTTAGAGCATCATCAACGTGTTGTCATAACCCTGGTCAGGGACGATTTTACAAATACACGAACAATGGTTCACTTAAAGATGCAATTAATACGAGTCGGTTAGTCTGCACATAATGCAAGGTTGTAAGGGTAATCATTTCTCTCGTTCTGTTCAATCACATTCGTCACGATCATTTTCGATAAAAACGCTTGCGGCAAACAGTTCGAGAAGGAGACATCATTCAAAATAGGTTCTTAGAAATTCTTTGCTTGGTCAAACACACATTGCTAGTAACTATCGTAAATCTAGTTGTTTTGCGTGACAAAAATTGTGACAAATCAATCAGTACAGAACAGCAAATACGAAAGTAAATCTGGCACCTAATTCCGAGCAGGTCCGAAGCTTAACCCTTTCACATTTCACCTAAAACCGTTCCATTGAAGACAGGAAATACTCCTATGGGGGACACTGAGATGCGTCATCACGTTCAGTCAACACACTGATCTCAGCATCACACGTTTGTACAACTTTCTCCACTAGCTACGAACACCATTTGCAAAAAAAGTTAAGTATCCAGTCAAAACCCGTTGAATATGCGCTCGTCTCCCTTTTTTGAAGGTGACCCATAATGTCAAAAGCTATTTCTGTACAAAGTTTGTCGAACAATAGCAACCACCTCAACAAGAACCAGTTGGACAATAATTCATTTAATTGATTCTTTACACTGGCCATTCAACACCGGAGCTTTATGCCACAAAGATTATGCCATCCATTCACCAAGTAAACTTTTGTCAACAGAAATTTAGTGCACAAATATGTAAACTTATGGTCAGGTGATTTCCGCACAAGCGACTTTTACAATAGGCATCACTTGACTTTGCTCTGCTGTTCAATAATAATTTATTCTCTACTCTTTAGGTACCTGTAGTTGGTACTCCAGACACTATGGTGGGAAAATTCTGACCAAAACTAGGTCAGGGCTAGTTTTGAGTAATACACTACAAAAACTGCTTGATGGAGAATTTTTCTCACAATCGGTATTTTCCCAAAAAAGGTGACCAAGAGACTATCAATTTTAAAACGAGTGCTTGTGTCCGCTGAATCTCGGTATATATTTTGTAACTCAATTACATAGCAAAATAAATCTATTTTGAGTTATGACTCTCAATGTGCACTGCGAAGGTCTTTGTACCAAAATGTCTGAAATCGTCGCCGCCTCCTTGAAATCTTTTATCATATATTTCGACTGAAGTTTCTCAGTTTATTTGAGGGGTTGAAATTGTTTATGCTGTGCTTTGGCATAAAAGAGAGTTAAGGTTCACGTGCAGACAGGCACTATGAAAAAAGAAGCACCGTCCACTTCCATTGTAATGATACATACCTAAACAAGCTCATTTATCATACGACCTGAATGGTCACGAAATGGATGAGACGTAGGTTAGGGTGGTAAAATATCCTACCAGTCGCATAATCATAATGTGATGCTGTCTTGAAGGGCCTTAAAGGTCAAGGTCAGAGTGGTCTGGGTCAGTTAATGACGCATCATTTTCAACGTGAAGGATGAATAACGTATGACCATTTGAACAAAACGTCTCTTCTGTCATGCGAGGCAAGCATTACATTCACGTGTTGAACCTTGCAAGGCTGTATGTTCGATCAACTAGTTTGAAAATAATTTGCAGAAAATGTAACTGGGCCCATTAGCAGCACGAATCCCAAAAATTAAGACCATACATTAATCCAGGGTTTCATTGCCCAGTGAACATTACCCACACAGGCAGTCTCCAGGCATATGGATTTTGCGAAGGTAGTTCATTCTTTCCAAACAAAGGTACTCAACACAATGGGATATATATCAATAAGAAAAGACAGCTCTGCTGGGACATATTATCCTAATTTCCCTGGTGGTTATCGCGTTAATGAGGGCTGGTGACCCTACCTGTTGACCTTACCAGTATTATGCTAAACAGCAACAGGTTGCACATTCCTCGGAATTCAAATTTTCACACAACGATGCGTAATATTCACTGAAGAAGTGGATTCAAATTGATAGAAGCACAAAAATTTGCGGTCATCAGAAACACAAGGAAATTCTTGCATGATTTCTTTGTGCACGTTAAACCAGTCCTGGTGGCAAGGGAGCCCCGGGCCCCTTGGAAATTTAAATTCATTGAATGTTGTTTAATCATTTAAAAACTTCTTAGTACTTCCTTATACTGGAGTTCCGGCTCCAGATGGCCTTGCCGATCCGGAAGGGGAAGATGGGGTTGGCGGGGGGGGGGGGGAGTCCCTCCACTAAATTCTAGAAGTGGTCCACAGTGTGTACACAGTGGGCCGACCTAAAAGATGACCACAGAAAGCTTCCGCTGGCATATCATATGTAAAACCACCACTTCCACCCTACCCCGACCGATTTCGGGATCCGCCACTGAAGAGACCCACAAAATTAGAACGTATTGAACCAAAAATAGAAGTCGATGGAAAATTTAGATGAACTTTGAAACGGATACGGAAATGAAGCCTCCAACTAGATTTTTACGTTGGGAGTGGCATTTCTTTTAACCGAGTACCGAGTACTTTGTAACCTGCACAGTACAAAGTTACGGAGAACACAGATCAAAAGTGACAAAGGAAACAAAATCAGGTATTTGATCGTGATCGTATCACCTGAAAGAATCACGTAAGAAATTAGTGGAATGAGGTTTTGTACTTTTCCAACGACTACGAAGAATTGAAACCATGGACCTATGTTTCCGGATAAATAACCCCGATCGATCTGACTCTGCATTCATATTGGCGCACATCCAAATTACGCTTTCAAATACTGTAATGAACTTTTACATTATTCAACGACAGGAAAATGCTGTCATTTTGATAATGGTGATTTTAACTGCAATAATGATAAACACACTAAACTTTTTATATCTGTCGCAAATGGAACTTTTTGTGCGTTTAAAATATTCCGACGCCTGGATGGACCTTTTTCTGATGAGAACAACTCATGTCGTGTTTTTTTTTGGGGGGGGGGGGAAGGGTTGCTGATAAAATTAATCTGCGATGAAGTAATTTATTTCATGAATCATAGCCACAAATTCAGTTAAATTTATCACATTCTCTGGCTGTAAAAAGTCATGAACAAATCAAGGGGATGCTTTTATGGACATTTTCCTTTTTTCTAATTTCAGCAGGAAAAAAAGAGGGTAATAAAAGAGGGGTTTTTAGGGTAATATTTGTCCCGTTAGACTATGAAGTAACTCAGGGATAATGTATGTGTCGGTATGTCACTTCTAGGGGGGTACAACAGCCACAAAAACCACAAAATGTGAACAGCTGTGAGGTGCATTCAACCCTGGTGCTGATCCAGGGTTGGGAATCTTACTGATAAGATGAAAATTCTAGAAAAAGAAAAACAGATCAAGTTTGTCAACCGAATACTGTAGAATTCAGGCGGATTGATGATTTCTTTTACAATAAGTTGATTCTTTTTCATATCAATTTAATTGTCCATGTTTTTTGACAAATTTGAATACAGTTCCTGACGAAAAATTACAAATGCGACCCTGTCATATCAACTGATTTGCATTGCAAATGTTTTACCAGTTACAGTTCCGTATTTATGTCACATGTGGATATGGGCTTCCACGGACATCTACGCATGATCCATGGACACAATCTTGTGTAATTTCGTTGACCTCCAACCATGAAAGTCTCTGACACGCGCACAACTTGTGGACCCCGGAGAATATGCTTTGTGCAATGGAGTGTCTGAGTAAAATAAGTATTATTGTATTTTGTTTTTAGAAGTTTATTATTTGTTTTATGAGTGACAAACATTCATCTAGCTATTCACAGCATTCTCTCGTGGACATGTGTATGTATTTGAGGTTAGACGACTCTCTCTGAATCCACCACATCAACCTGTTCCGATATTCACCGACATCGCCTTCAAAGGACCTAATTTGATTTGTTCTCTTTCCTCCACTTTTTTCTTGGTCGGAAAGAATCGTCTAGTCGCGTGCCACATGTCAAGATAAATGATCTGTCTGACCTGCCACTTCTTAAAGGAGTTTTCCCTGTAAAAGGAATGAACAACAGGCGCATCACCTGCCTAGAAATACAGGGTTCCGAAGTCACGAAGCTCGCTCATACTGATACTGCCGAACTTGCCCTGCTTTTATTGCTGACTCGGAATCCTCAGCTAAATCGTTTATCTCTGAAGGCTGATCTTATGAGGTATTGGGAGAAAATACAACATTTATGCAGAATATTGTTATTCCAATAGAAAGGTCATTCATTGTAACGTCACAAAGCAATTAACCACCACGTAAGGTATATTTTACTTTTCTGTACTCAGTTTGACAAAATAAGACAATATGCGAAAAACAGTCGAAACAATATCTAAATGTCACCAGTAGTTCATCAGTAAGTTACCCTTCACTCAGATCCTCCTATTTTCATGACACTTTTTGTCCAACTAAATCAAATTGTGAAACGTATTTATTTCAGATAGGGTACGATCAGGATCGATATCATAAGGGGCAGCCCTTTTGTAATATTACTTGCACGAGCGAGCACATTTGATGTTGCTGACCACAAATATTGGTCTGAAATGGAACTAGACGTGGAAAGAGTACAGTTTAATTTTCCAGATCTGTTGAAGATGCTCATTTTAATTCATAATAAAATGGCTTTTGCTTGAGAGGAACATGGCAAACATTGGATTCGATTGCTTGAGAGTTACACATAATGGTAACTATGGTGATCTGCCTAGCATCCACCTGACATCATTAATGTTTATTTCTTCACTTGACAGCAAGCTAACATTTAACCTCGATGATATTTTCGAGAATGTATTCAAGTCTTCAATGAAACTAACCCAATATGGGTAGGCAAAATATCGGTAAATCTACCAGGAACAAAAGGAAAAACTCTGGGAGGGATTCCTCCCCGGGTACTGCCCCTAAAAGGGGAAGACCGATAGGACAAATTCGAAATAGTCAACCCGCCATTTTGTCGGGTGATGAAATTGACAGTAATTTTCCTGCTGATGCTACCCCTCCAATGAGAGGTCGGGGGAGAGCAACCATATCTAAGAATCTGACTCCCCAAAAATCTCCAGTGAGAGATACTTTACCTCCACAGATAGATCACAGTACAACTTCAGCAAGAAAGGGGGGATCCCCTAAAAAGTCATTGCGATCCAAGTTTTCTACAAAAGGGAAAACGGGTGCCAGGAAGGATACCACTTTTCCACCTGAGGAAGGTGACAAACAAGTCTCTGAGCCTGAAGAATTTTCAGAGGGCAATCAGGTGGGGATGGACCCGGATGGTATTAAAGTAGCAGTAGATGCTTCAGAGGATGATTTCCTTGACTCTGATCAAGAAAGTGACCAAGAAATGGAAGGGGAGAGTGAGCATTTTGACCAGACCGCCCCCTCAAGTGGGACAAGTGGTACTTCCTCTGATTCTGAGTTGGATGAGGATGCTGCATTGCGGCAGGCCTGGAAGAAACTCAATAAGAAGATGAGGAAGGATCCTCAGATGAGGAAGGTTTTTGACTCAATGGTGGAGGAGGAAATTCGAAGCAGGAATGGTAATTTTGTTACTCCATCCTCAATTCAGAGGGGGGTCCCTGCCGTTAAATCCCCATCAGACACCATGCTCTATACCCCAGCATTAAGAAAAGCCAGGGAACGGGGGGATCCTATTAATCAAATATCTGATTTTGTAGATGATTTGCACTTGGACAACTCAACCCGGGCAGATCGATCCTGCTCTTGGAGTAGGTCCAGGAGGAGTGAATCCCGACGTGCCTCAGACAAGGACGACTCAGAGAGGGACATCACCTTTAGGAGCCCAGACAGGGGAAGGAGGTCACCATCAAGATCGAGGACTAGATCCCCATCCAGGCAGAGAGGACACCAGAGGAGAAGCAGGAGTCATTCCAGGAGACCCAGAAGCAGGGAACGACATTACCATGGTGAAGGGATGAGCGCCAGGGATCACTCCAGAGATCGGGTAGACCAAGTGATTCTCCAGGCTGAGAAATTTAAGGCTACTCTGGCTGCACCTAAAGGTGAGAACCAATATGAATTATTGCGGGAGAATTTTGTAAAAGACAATTGCCTTGCCCCTATCGATTCAGAAATTCAATTGTTACGGAATTTGGATAGTGATGATAATTTCTTCCATGTGACAAGTAGCATTGACCCTACTCTTAAATCTAAGATTCAGAAGGGGGAGTATGTTTAACTGGAAAAGCTTCTCCCAAGGGACTCAGGGAATGTTGGTAGTGCAGATGACCACCCTAACCGTCTTGAGTTAGTCTCAGAGGGGGGCATCAATATGTTGCTCCCTACTGAGATCGAAGTGCAAAGATAAATGGTATACGTAAGTGGGACTTAGCTTTCAGGACATATGCAGCAATTTACTGTGAAGCCAATCTGACTAGATCCTCTGAGATTTGGCAGTATATCCACACTATTCATACCACAGCAAGTACATTTCCCTGGGACAGTGGGAACCATTATGATGTCATCTTTTGGCAATTAATGGGCACCAAACCTTGGCGTAGTTGGGGGAAGACTTATTCTCAGGGGTGGAACCTAACCCTTAGATCTAGTAATACTTCCCATCTCTCTAACAACAGCCAAGGAGGACCTCAAGCTAAAAATCAATCCAACCCTAAAGTTAGAGATTGGCGAGAGGATTGCTGCTGGAAGTTCAATAAGAATAGGTGCAGGAACAGAGATTGTAATTATGATCACTGTTGCATGTATTGTGCGGGGTGGAATCATGGATATTACAATTGTAGGAAATGGACAGGTCAGAGACGAGATAATGCCAATAATGATGTGAAACCTAGCAACAGTCGGGAGCGTTCTACAAGGAAGGGGTCCCCTGCATCTTCTAGGAAATGATTCCATTCAGAACAATGATTAATTTTAATTGTTTTCTTATAGATAGACCGGACTTGATTTTCAGTGAGAATTTTGACGTGACCAGTTTGGTAACACCAGTTGATGTCCCAGTGTATCACCAGCTTCTCAAGGAGACTCAATATGATCAAGATGAGACCAAATTTTGGTTGAAGGCTTTTCAACGGGCTTTTCCTTAGGGTATGAAGGAAAAACCAGAGTCAGAAAACTGGCTCCTAATCTCAAACTTCTCAATGGAAAACAAGATATTCCAATTATTTGGAATAAAGTAATGAGTGAGATACAGGCAAAGAGATATGCAGGGCCTTTCACACAACCACTGTTTAAATATTTTATCCAATCTCCTATAGGGCTAGTGGAGAAGGATGGGGGTAGGGATTTCCACTTGATTTTTCATTTGTCCTACCCCAGGACTCCTGATAAGAATGGGAAGTTTACCTCGGTGAATGCTAATATTCCACAGGACCTGTGTTCTGTATCCTATCTGGATTTCTCTGAGGCAATAAGACTCTGCCTTAAAGCCGGTAGAGATTGCAAGATCTCAAAATCAGATCTCAGATCCGCTTTCAGGCACATTTGCCTAAAAAGAAGGTTTTGGCACCTTTTGGTCCTGAAGGCAATGAATCCAGTGGATGGCAAGTACTATTATTTCTTTGATAAAAACCTCGGTTTTGGAGCCTCAATTTCCTGTGCTTTGTTTCAGAGATTCAGTAATAGTCTAGCCCATTCAGTAATAGTCTAGCCCATATTGTTAGAGTAAAATCAGGAAGGGATCTGATTAATTACTTGACTGATTACTATTTCTGTGCACTGCTGACAGGCCAATGCAATGCCCAAATGCAGCAGTTTCTAGATGTTTGTGAAGCTATCAAATTCCCGGTATCAATGGAGAAAACAATTTGGGCAACTAATTGTTTAGTATTTCTGGGACTACTTATAGACACCTTGAACCAGTGTATTTGTGTACCAAAAGACAAAATCAAGAAGGTCTTGGATCTAATCAATAATATTTTGATAAGAAAATCTGGTAAGGTCACAGTTAAGGAATTACAGAGACTCTGTGGTTTCCTGAATTTCCTATGCTGGGCAGTGGTCCCAGGCAGGGCATTTACAAGACGACTCTACACTTACACTGGGGGTGTTCTGAAACCATTCCATCATGTCAGAGTCAACAAGGAGATTAAGCAGGATCTCATGATGTGGCTGCAGTTTTTGAATCACCCCACAGTCTATTGTAGGCCCTTTGTTGATTTTGACAATTCTTTGACTTCGCAGGAAATCCATTTCTACTCAGATGCCAGTGGAACAATTGGTTTTGGGGCCCTCTGCGACTGGGATTGGATGAGCCACACCTGGCCACAGCAATTCTTGAAGCATAGCAACCCAAGCATAGAATTCTTGGAACTGTTTGCCTTGGTTGCAGGGGTACTAACTTGGATTCATCGTTTCAGGAATAGGGCAATCACAATTTTCTGTGACAATACAGCAGTTTGGGATATGGTGAACCCATCTTCTACCCCCTGCAAATACTGCATGAAACTGATTAGACTTTTGGTCCTAAAAACCCTGACTGATAACGTCACCCTCACAGTGAAATATGTTCGAAGTTCTGAGAATTACTGGGCGGATATGCTGTCCAGGGATAAATTAAGTCAATTCTATGAGGAAGGAATTTTAACAGAATTATTCAATTCCAGTGGTACAGAGGTTCCACAGCAGCTCTGGCCCCCCGAGTGTTTTTGGAATGACTAATACATTAATTAATTGTGCACTTTGATATTTTAGGTCAAAGAGTCACTAAAACTAGATCAGTATCATCTTCATCATCTTCACGGGTTTCAACAGAAAGATTACAATTGGTACTTCAGAGTTTGAAGTCCCATCAAACAAGAGATAGCACGTCCCGCAACTACCTTAGTATTTGGCACCATTTCAACAAATTTCTTATCAGTCTGGATGTCAAAATTAAAAATTCCTGGGAGGATAAAACAGCACTATTTGCAGTCCATTTGGTAGAAGAAGGTGTACAATCTTCCACCTTACGCTCCTATCTTTCAACTATTAAATCAGTCCTTAAGACTGATGGCTATGACTGGGACGACAAAAGAGCAGCTTTGAGTAGCATTATTAAAAGCTGCAAGTTAACCAATGACAGGCTTAAGGTCAGGTTGCCTATAAGAAGGCACTTGCTAGAGTTACTACTATTTGAGACTGACAGGTATTTTGGTGGTAAACAACCTTACTTGACTTCTCTGTATAGGACAGTCTTCATGTTAGCTTATTTTGGTATGCTCAGAGTTGGTGAAATAGCAGATGGTCCCCATACAATAAAGGCACCCCATGTCCACTTAGCTCGGAAGAAGGAGAAACTCATGCTGGTCTTATATTCATCAAAAACTCATGGCAAAGAGTCACGGCCTCAGACCATAACAATAACAGCTGAAGCAAATACTACTAAGAAATATTTCTGTCCATTTGCTGAGGTCAGAAGGTTTATGAAGATTAGGGGTGTATATGTAGAGGACAATGAGCCTTTTATTGCATTCCGGGATGGGTCACCGGTGAAAGCTGAAACCTTAAGGAGAGTCCTGAGGGACCTCCTCACTGCCTTGGGATTAGATGGCCTTCTCTATGATTTCCATAGTTTCAGAGCTGGCAGGTCAATTGACATGTTCCATTTTGGGTACAGTTTAGCGGAAATCCATTTTACAGGCTGTTGGAAAAGTAATGCAGTCTTCCGTTACCTGAAAACTTTGTAATTATATATTTTAGCACCAATCCCGAGCTACAACCACATCTGGATTTTTGGTGATGAATTTGTCTACAAGTCCCTGGATCAGCATTACAAAGCGAGATCTCAAGAAGAATGCCAGCACTATATGAAAGAACATTATGGTATTATTGGCTTTGCCTCAAGTAAATATGTAAGTTCGGATTCGAACATGATCAGCAGATTACGAACCCTTATGGCATTTGCCATAAAGAACCACATCCTGTTACCAAAGATGATTGTCATTGTATTAGATAATGACCTAATTAAATATGCTGAGGAGGTATTGCAAAACAGAGGGACAACCAAATCTTTCGGTAAATTACTGAATAATATCATGACGGAATATTCAAGAGTAATCCAGACACAGAAGGAATTCCTTCCAGCCCGTGCTAAGAGGTGGGATTACCCACAGTTGGTTTGGATTCATCCGCCACAGCACGTCAACTTTGTGGACAATGAGGCAAGAGAGAAGTTAGAATTTTGCATGGATGAGTTGGCCAGACATCAGGACAATTCCACCTCCCTGGAACTTAAAAAGATTTGGGATCCAGATGATGAAGATTTATTTTCACGTGAGCAATTAAGATTCACCAATCAAGGCTGGAACAAATATTGGACTGCTATTGACAAAACTGTCAAATATTTTGACACAATAGTCTTAAAGAAGCAAATTAACAAGAAGCTGAAGAAATCCACACAAGATTATAACCATGAGCGAGATTGACCAAATCAGGACCGATACAAGTGGTCAAACCCAGGCATCCAGCGGAAACTACCACGTCCTCCTTATTATGACCACAGAAATTAGAACATTATCTATCAGACTTGCATTTGGGAACAACAGTGTGCCTAATTAATGTACCAATAATTTATCTGGCAATGTTTGGCGTTAAATGTGTTAAACAGTAGGTCTAACCTGTACTATTATAATTGTGGTTACTGTTCAATCTAGTTATATCTTTCTATTATCAGTATATTGGAAATGCATACTTGTATATCTTTTATTGTGCGAATGGTAAATTGTAGCTATGTGCTATTGTTCCTTAATCGACATGTTTCTTGTTTCATGTTAACTGTTTTTCCCTAGGTAACTAATTTATGGGTATTCCGTCTTCACACCAAAAGCCTGGAGGAAGGGGGATACAGCCCCCTAGTAACATATGATTCCAGGAAGGCGATACAGCGCCTTGACAGACACTTATCATTTAGTACATTAATTTCCCCACTGCTGTAGTGGCAGCTTAGGGCATGCAAGTTGGTGTATGGCTGTATTCTTGGATGCAGCAGAATGCTTTAAGCATTTGTATAGTCGACAGGAGGGGCACTAACCCTCTGAATTTTACCTTTGCTGTGTTGAAGAAATAAACCAAAATCAATCCAAAATCCTAGTTGTCGTGTTTTGAAAGTAAAACAAAAATAGATGTTACTACAAAGACGTTTTTGTCTTTTAATCACTTCCTTTACTGTCTTCTGACAACTGCAAGAATACAGCGTGCCCAGGATTTCTTTAACTTGCTGTGTGTGGGCCTGTGGGTTTAACCCGGTGAGGTGCATAAGTATGCAAATGAGTACCGACTTTTTTTCCTTGCCACGTAGCTGTCTGTCTTTTCCCTCGAGAAGCTAGGATTTCTTGGCAAAATGCACACCCCTGGAAGGGCTGTCATTCAGAGTACACAAAAGGACTCAATGCTTGGCTGGATCCATCACAAAGAGAACTTCACAAGTACACAAGAAGACGTTTCTGCTCGGCTTCTTAGTCACGGACCGTGGCTCGCTTGGCTCTGCCCGCGTGTGCCCTCCACGTGCCACCGCTAACCCTTCGACCCCGACCGCTATTCATCACACATAACCCCGGGACTTTCTTTATTTGGCCATATATTGCGGGGTTCAGCATTTTAGAAAATATATGAAGACAGGTGTGCATAATTGAGGTTTGCTGCACTTTGATGAGTTGTATGTTTCCCATTTCGATTCGTACAAAGATCGCTACTTCGTGCATTATACATCACTCTGAAGCAAGATTTCCCCTTGTCACGACTCAAAAGATCATTAAAATATTCAGAGAAAGTCTCCACAAATTCTAAGGACAAACTGAAATATTCAACAATCGTCATCCATAATCTTGAGATTGTCAAACTGCCATGAGTCTCTGGCTCTGTGTTCTGGACGTCCTTGGTAATGTATGGAATGTTAAAAGTCAAAATTTCTTTATCATTTTCCCATCCTAACTAGGGGCCAAGTGTAACATCAGAAACAATTGGCACATCCTTTCAGGGCACATATTTCTTCAGGTATGTTATCTTTGGAACGGCACTGTGAGGCGCAGATCTAAATTATTAGCTTTATCGTAAACTGGAACGCAATCTTTGAATCAGTACCTGTCCCGAATTTGACTTGTCTAGGGTCCTTGCTTTCCCGTTCCTTCCACCATTCATTAATGAAATCTGTCAGAAACCAGTAATTTCTATTGGTAAAACTCCAGCCGCCTATCGTACACCAAGAGTACAACCACAAAGAAACAGGTTCTTTCTTCCACACCCTGTAGTTACAGACGCTCAAAAATAACAGTACACGGTTTTCTGTGTACCGTTCATGTACTCCAACCGGGTGCCGTTTTGTTAACCTGCCCAGTTTGGTACACAGTTTCTGACAAACATCATAATGTTTAAGTTATTACAGATAGATCTGCACAAGATTTACACATTTAATTTTCGTTCACGTAGATCCTCTTGTGTCAGCAGTGTAGAAACCTAAAAGAAAGGCAACAGTTGCTGCTTTAGGTTTTTGTACACGCTCTGCTTTAAACTTTATATCTTGAATGAAAACGAAGACGAAGAATTTAGAATCATTCATGCCCAGAGAACTGCTCTTACACAAATCTGTTTTCCGATAAAGAAATAGAGATTATTTATTTCTTTGTCATAAATGTACTGTTTTTGTTTCAGGAATTCAACACCCAGATCTGCTGATTTAGATTGCAGTTTTGAAGTGTTCCCATCATTTAGCCTTTATCATATTTTCATTTCAACAAAAATTTAATATATAGTCCAATTTCTAAGGCATTGACGCGGCGCTCACCCTATATATTTTTACAACCACTTAATCAAACCTAATATACCATTATCTCGGGGACAAGACCTGCCATTAAAGGACCTAACATTTCATAAAGGTGCCACATCCTTTACCCTCAACATCCATCACACATTAAAAATGACAAACGAACAAAAACCGAACACAAAACTATAAGAATCACTTTCATCGAGATTTACTGACCTCCGGTCATAATTCCATACAAAGCTCTACGGTAGATCATGTATCTTTGTCAATATAACTACAATATTCCATTCTTATTCTCCGCGATATTAAATTTGTAAGGTGAAAAATGACCAGTTTTACCACGGTGATGGTAAATTTTAAAATACTTTTAGTATCTTAAAACTGTATGGCATGTAATTTTGAACTCATGCTACTTTATCAAACAGAAGAACTTTGAAGTTCAGCGGAACATTTGAATGCTTTACCCCGGTAGCATGAAACTACACGGAAAAGATGTCCTTTAAAATTGATCACAATCTATCATAAAATGTCAACCACTCAGTTCAAGCAAAGAAAAAAGAAACTTTCTTCTGAAAAACTACAAAATAATAATCAAATAGCCACCGAAGTGCATGGGCACACGTTAGCAAAGCTTTCAAGCTTTTTTTTTCATCATTTGAACCAGTGATGCCATACTGTGTAAGATATTATCAAATTATTAACTGGATCGCACCATATATTTTTTTTAAAAACCATAAAAGTTCTAAAACGACGACGACCACGCATTTGAATCAATTCAATGAAACTCTGCTTGTACCGACCACATATTTGAGGCGAAAGTTTGCATGCGCTGAAGGTACGTTTCATGACAATTTCTGAAGTTTTTATGAAAAATGGAAGACATGGCTGATTATTTCTTCTATACATGTACGTGTGTCCCCTCAATAAAGTCTAAAGTATCTCTGCCAAAACTAAATAAGTTTTTGGCAAATACCGCAATGTGTAGTAGGTAACTTTGCCAAGTCGGTTACTCTGGTCTGAGTTTCTTGCCTTTACAAAAGGAATTTCTTTACGCAGTCAAATTTTAATTGCAAGTGATAAACCATTATGTTATAAATTACTTGAGAGCAATTTAGTTCGCTCATAAATCATTTCCTCAGACATGGCAAAAAGGGGTGGGTGAGACATGCTCGGTGGTTTACGTAATAAGAGATTAACGGAAAAGGGATACCTGTCAGGACATCAAAAATGCGAACCCCACGTTATATTCCACAAAATTGACAAATTATTGAGCTATGAAGGCCTAGTAGGTGTGGATGAAAATAAACAAGAATGCTTATCAGCATTGTGTCGCACCGCTTGAATTTGTTTGTATTTGATACTATTTTTGCATGAATTTTTTCACAAAAGTGAAAATTGCTCAAAAAGTGTTCTGATGACCAAATAAATTTTTAATTTTAGACTATGTGTCTATCTAGCTTATTTCAGGAGTTATGGCCATTTGAAAATTGTAAAATGTATAAGAATGTACTAAAAATCACTTTTAAAATGGCCAGAACTCCCTGGAAATGTATGTATTGCCTTCAAATTTGGCCAACAGATGCTTCTATTAATTCTATGAAATGGCCAAAATGAGTAGGTGGGGGAAAAGGGGTGGATGGGGGGGGGGGAGGGGGGGTGGTGGGTC
>JBCAUG010276655.1:0-17996 GCA_038406175.1 Haplosyllis leylae
AATATTGAATAATGCATATATATATGCCAAATGTTCGGAATGTCAATTTTAAATAAATACGTAGAGCGGCCAAAGGGTTAAAAGAACCTTAATTAGAATTTAATCTAGGCACTGTATAATTCGGTGCAATAGCTGGAAAAAGAAAATCAGACGACATAGCTTAATGTTTACAATACAATTTTTTTGTAATGCATTGCATAAATATTGACTTATTTGGTTAATTCATTGAATACATTAAGTACTTATTGTCCCCTTTATTTACCAACACATTTCAGTAAAACTTGAGGACAGAATTTTAGGGTGAGGCAATGTTGTCATTTTTCAATGGTGCTTTTACTGTATCCAAAATTCCCCTACCTTTACCAATTCTTAACACTCGTTACTGTAAACAGCATGAAAGAAATGTGGTGGTTTTTCACTCCATTTTTATTTAAAATTTGAATATAGATATTATTATTCATAATATTTTTTGTACATCAGTAAATAAAGATAAAGGAAAAAAATACTTTCTTTTTCTATTAGATTAAGTCAAGGTATTCAACGTACGTATTTGTTACATAAGAATATACACAATACACAATACAAAGCCTATTGTTTGTTCGTCTGTTGAAGGTCACGGCGTATCACTTTTCAATGCATAACATATTTTATCATCCTCTCTGTGTCTGCAATATAAACTGACATTAATAATTAATGCACATGAAAGATAAATGCATTATTATGTTATACATACATGTTCGTTCAAGCTGCTTTTAAGTTAAGCTATACAAGATAAAAAGCTATGGTTGAAAAAAAAACCATCAATGCTTCAATATGTATTGGTTTTCAGATATAACACTCGGTTGTCATAAGCACTTGTAATTTTTTTCTACCTTTATTATATATTACGATGTTGGCTTGTCAATACCGTTGTCGGTACGTTGTGTCATATTTGCTTCTCATTGTGTCGGATGATCTGCTAGATAATCACGAAATCGTTTATCTCATGTTTAACGATACTTTTTTTTTCGTTTGCACTTTCGAAAAGATACGTTGAAATTATCAGCAAATTAAAGGTCTCCCGAACAGTGGATATGACTGCCACAAAACCCGATGGAAATTTGTCCGACAACAGTAGCAATGAACTTTTTGTTCTCAGTAAAGGAAAATGAGTGATACAGTTTCACTTTCGACTTGAAAGACCTGTTTTTCTCACTGTTATCGAAGCTCGGGAGACATTTCGGCATGTAAATGAGACATTTACAAAAACAATAAATAACCAAATAAATTAGAATTTTAGAGCCAGCAGTTACGGTCTGGAGAGAAACACTCTGGGATATACTATTTTCATACTTGTACCATTCGAGTTTTCCCTAATTTATAGAAAGTTGCCAACAAAGGTCTACATGGGAAAGAGCAAAAAAAAAAAAAAAAAAATTAGCAAAAAAAATTAGCAAAAAAAGGAAAGAAAGAAAAAAGTTCCAGTTGGGATAGAACCCAGGACCTTTTGGTCTCTATACTAATGCCTTGCTGACTGTGCTATGTTGACATTTGGTTGTCAGTCTGGATATTTGAGAGCTTTATAAAGTCATACTCTATTGATTCTAGAAATGATCCAAGTCCAAAAAGTGAAGTGGTGCTCAGTTCATAGATCTCCTATCTGCTTAGCACAGTCAACAAGGCATTAGGGTAACAACCAAGAGGTCCTGGGTTCAATCCCCACTGGAGGCTTTTTTTTTTGCTGAATATACTTTGCTCCCTCCCTTGTGAGCCTTTATTGGTAACGTTGCCAACTTTGTATAATTTAGAGAAGACTCGATTGACAATGTTTGTAGGGAAAATTAGCCAATTTGGAAAGAATATGGTTTTGGTTCACTGAACAACTTTACTTAAGTGTCTTAGCGAACATCCTGCTTCTACACTAAGTTGACTAAACTTCCCTTAATTCATTGCTTTGAACCTTATGTTGAATACAACATTGCATATAACGAATAAATGTCCCACTCCACAGATCTAGCACATCTGAAAGGCATGAATTGTTATTTCTGATGGAATCTAACGGTAAATGTTACATGTTTGGACAAATTAAAGTAACTGACTTTTGGTATGATGTAGATATCAAATAGGTCTGTCATGTACCTGCGAATTTAAACAAGGAATCATGCAATTTCGATTTGACAGATTTGACGAAATCCCTCATTGTGTGAAACGCCCAATCAGCTTAGCCTCCCTTTCCCTCCATCTGGAAGCCGGAATTTAAAGAACTGACAAATTGTTTTTGCTGTGTATGTTGCAGGGAGGTAAACAGTACATGGCAGGAGAGATGAGCGCGGAGGAAGCGACTAAAACCACCGAGGCCCCGACCGTCATGACCGTAGCCGGCGAGGAAGGTAAAATTTCATTCGGTAAACCATCAAACCCTTTTTATATCTTATCATTTTACTGTTATTATTATAATGGTGCCTGCAGTTGTTCACTAGCTTCATTTCTAGAATTTTATATCCCGGAGGGGAGATCTGAGGAGCGCGAACACCTTGTGTTGTCAAAATTTCTCCAAAAAATAAAATCGAAGAAAATTTTGTCTAAGGGGGCGTCGGAAAATTTTCTATGTAGATCCACCACTGCACAATATGAATCCAATCCAAGAACGAATCAGATAAAAAAAAACTAACGGCATGTCGTCGGTTTGATGAAAACAATTGATCTTCTCATGATGCTTATTGGCTGGGTACAATTAACCGTAAGCCGTTCCACTTTCTTAAAGTGGCAATAAGTGATTAGTGTCACTCACAGTTTCTTGCTTTAGTCAAAAGGAAGAAAATTACCTGGGAGATTATTTGTTGGATGATATACCACTCCTCTTTAGTTCAAAGGAAATTTATGCTTTGCCAACACAAAAGCTTTAAAATAAGCTTATCTGAGAACAGGAAGTTCACCTTTGAAACAAGCCACATTTAGAACAAAAATTCCATGAATAACCTGCTTAACAAAGAACAGAACTAAAAAGGTGACCAATGCGCCACTCAGTGCACGACCTACTTTACGACCAATTAAGGTGTGAATAACTTAGTCAGCAAAGTGTGAAATGCTAAAAGCGAAGTGTCTTTGTTTCTTGATCCACAATCGTTTCAACAATTGACGGAAATTAATGCTGGTCACGCGCGTCCATCCAGAATGAGATTCCCTTCAGCCAATAATTATCACAACGGTGCTGTACGTGCCCAGGTTAATTGGCTTCAGAATTCGGATGCAAGTGGCGGACTGTGGGCCTTTTCGTCTAGAAACTCTATGCCAGTGATAATAATGGCAAGAGACTGGGTATGGACTGTATTTTTTCTTTATTATTTGGGACAATGTTCAAATTTCACCCACAGGTAGAGACAATCAGAAGCGGCTCCGGAACTCAGACAAGCCGGGGGAGGGGATACATAAACAGATGTCGCCTTGACGGACAATTTTGGCTAGCTTTAAAAATTAAAACATATCAGGCATTGCTTCACAATTTTGAAATGCACTGAAATCTGTGAGGGGTCTCACATCTCAGTCAAATGAAGCTTGTTAATAGAAGCCAAATTCTAGGCCATGTCGCGGATGAGAATTGAATAGTAAAGTTTCATATGAGAAAAAAGAAAAAAAGGGCACTGCAGGCACCATTCAATTAATTATAATTTAAAGCATGGTTTGGAATGTTAAAAGTTATGCTGTAATATACGCAATCTAAACAAACGCATTTTCTATTGTGTGTGGTGGTGCATGTCAACCTGCATCTGAGTATTCTACTCCATCTATGGTGTGGCAATGTTTTAAGTAGCAAACTGAAACAAGAAGGAAAAGCACTTTTTCTGTGTTGCAATTTGCTGTGATAAACGCACCTAAACGCCTTCTTTTCCGGAGGTGAAATTATTGTTTCGAAATTACTGGGTTAAAAGAATTTTTATCTGAGAGCTTAATGCAATAAATTTAATTTAATGAATACCTTAACTTTCCGGAATATTTTTTATGTGTGACTTCGTTATGAATATTTTGCTGGTTTCAGTTAAAATCGAGGTGCCTCAGACCAGGGAGGTGAATATGGAAGATCGTGACCCAAATCACATGTTAGAATATGTCCAGGTATGTGCACTGTCAGTTTTTACTGTACGATAACAAAACATTAGATAGAAATCCACTTACAAGTTCGGTTACAATAAGCACCCTGCGCTATCGTGTATTTTTTTTTCTGAAGATATTTCTGTCATTGTCACCAATGTTAGAAAAGTTAATTAACAATGAGTAAAACCTACAGCGGACTAAATTCTACGAATGCATGTAATGTACTCGTTGTAAACAGGGCCTAGTGTGTGTCGGCTTGCCTTTTAACTTTTACAAAAGGATGTTTGAATAGTGAAATTGAAAAATTATTGTTTGGTATCTTTCACTTCCAAAGCCTTATGAGAACTTTAATAGCAACCAAGAATAATCAGTTCATCTAGGGAACATTTGAAATTGAACTGAAAAAGGGAAATTCAGAGAAAAACTCTTTCATTCTGAAATGAAGTCATCTGAAGTGTAATTAATCAAATGTCGTTATTTCTTTCACATTATTGTACTTGGCCGTCTCTAAAAGTAAAAGTTCACTTGCAAAATTTCACCGGAATGTGTCGGCGTTGAATTTAAGTAATTCTTGTAGAACTTTTCTTGTCCAGAGCACGCAGCTCTACAGAGACTTCACAGACTTGATTGACAAAATCGATTAGCTCGAAATCATAAGTAAATTCTTGAGTAAACTGTCGTTAAAATTTTGAATTCTTGAGCTGTGTAAAAGTGTGTGTCTGCTGGTAAAACGATGGAACAATCTCGTCTAGCTAACAAAGAAATCAAAGGTCTACAGGCCACTGAGTACCTGTCAGGATCAGAGAATGAGTAGAGAACCTCCAATCCAATACAAACTGAAGGGGATTTCCTTAGTTTTATCAAAGTCCTTGGTTAATCCCAAATACATCCGATCACTGGAAAAACACTGGTTAAGTTTTTGATGGTTTCAGAAGAGTTTTGTTCACTAGAGGATTACCAGCGATGAAAAAAATAATTTTCAATTGCAGTTTGAGTGAAATATTATTGTTAAACGAAGGAAAATTTTGCAGATTATTTTACCAGAATCTGTATTCATTTAACGAAGCTTATAAATAAGGAGAACCATCCTGACTTTGAAACGAAGGATGAATTTCACCACAAGTCCAAAACAAGGGGTGTCGGTGAACCCACAAAAAATTAATATCCTTCAATTTTTGAACAAAATTAAAACAAACACATTCAGAATTTATCAAATGTGACTGTCTAAAATATAAAGTCAAATATATCTGTCTTTTCATTCATTTAGTCCAAAGATAACAAAGATAATCATTAACAACTGACATATATATTTGCTGATGACCAAACAAATTAGGCATTTCCATCAAAACAAAACCGAAACTACAATTTATAAAAATGTGAAACTCATTAAACATTCAACAATGACTTTCATGGGAATTGGCTGATGGTTGACAACCAATGTGGAAATAATTTAAGTCGATAACACTTCAGTTGACAAATTAAGTCTCCGGATACCATGCTGATAACAATGTTATGAGCACAGTATAGAAGAACCGTGATAGCTCAATCCATTTGTTTTTCGATTTGTTTGAAAAAAAAAAACACACGGTCAAATCAAGATCTGACGAGAAATATTGTGCACTCACTTTTCAAAGTGAAACCAGTGGCGAACTTGGCAGAACCCTTTGGGAGATTGTGCGTGAATTGAATTGAGTTGAATCCTCAATTACAAGCACAACAGAACCGCCTCATGCCTCCTTAGTCTGCAAGACCTTCGTTGAAGAAATTGAATGGGTGGAAAGATATACAATGCAGCAATGAAAAACGAAATGTTTCTGACCTCCAGGGACCATGTAGATTCAACAACAGCGAGTCAAAATTGCTCGAAAGGTACAATTCCTTAAATGTTGAGTCATGACCTTCTGTGGCATGTAAGCTAAGAAATACGTGCGCTTCGCCTTTATCCTGATTTTAATCAGAACCCAGAGGGATTGCTGACCAGAATGCACGCCGTGACAGGAGCTCTGCAGTGTCAAAACGCCACATGCCGCACAGTTTCTAAGGGCATCGGTAGAGCAAGGTGTCAACATTGGTTTGTGATACTCAGTGACAAATGTCCAACATTGAAGGGACAATGGACAGTGAATAGATGCAGAGCAAGAGGGATGACTCATCCCTTTAATTCCTGCGGGACATTTCTCTTCTAAATCAGCATTGTTTTCAGAGACCCATGTATCTGTTCGATTGAGTATCTCTTTTGTCAATATTGCAAAATGGATGGTTTTATGTTGTGACACTATGACCGACATAAGAGAATTCTCAATAATAAATGTCCCGCATGCAATCGTTGATAAGAGATAAGATTCTTATCTTATTATCTGACGTAGTTCTTTCGTTTTGCAATGCTTTTGTGAGACATCATTACAAGAATCTTTCTCAATACAGCACAATAATTGCACTGCACTTCTGTTCCTAATCAATGCATTATTTTATAACTCTCACGCTTTCAATTGAGTAGAGCATTACCAGAATTGATCGAAAACGAGGCTGGACAATCATCTTTATGGAGACTTTGAAATATATTTACGAAAACAACAACGTTGCATGGGACAATAATAAAGTCTGCTATAAAGTCAGAACACATTTTCCGATAATTTCTCAGTATCAATGAAATTCAGACTATTTCTTGTTTTTATCAGGTGAAATTAATTAAGTTATTGTTGTTAATGAATTTTTGGGTCGAACTGTTTCTAATTACGTACCTACTAGAGCATCCTCATCCTGTTACGATGATGAATAAATTATGACGCATCCTTTGTCTGTGTCTCGGAGACAAGTGACAGGAAGGACGAAAGCGTCCAGTACGGCAGTGGATTCGTTGTCTCTTTCATGTCATGCTGTCAACGCAGAAATTAGGATCTTGCATGCAAACACATCATCCCGGCTTTAGAGTCAGAGCGAGGAAGCTTACGTGTCAAAAAGCCTGATTTATTCTCTCCAGATACTAATGAAAGAGTGGCAACACAGGTTTGGTCCATAAAAATTGCCTCCTATGAGACCATCTTTATGGATAAAACCTGTGATGCCAATATGTATTGGTGTACGTTGGTAATACACAGTTATATCATTATATTGACTGGGTGAAAGAAACATTTTTATCCCACATCGGGGCGCAATCCTGCTTTCTGATTGGAAGTTTCCAGTTGAATATTTTGTTGTACACCCCTGCCTGAATAAATTAGACATAATTTGGTATTCAGACAGGTGTGTACAGCCTCATTAATATTCTGCACAGTGTGTACAACTATTTGGGTGAGGTATCCATGCAAACTTCCACATGACATTTGTAACAACATGGTGGATTGGCCTGACATCATTGGAATCTTCCAATCAAAATTGGTTTGTGACACTGTTTTTGGGTAAGGTAGATCTAGGCAAATTTGCAAAAAAATTCAATCAAAATAGCATCGAAAAAAAAAGTTTTTGAAAAATACTGTTGGAAATTTCCACGAGGATGTGGGATAAAACCATAACATAGGGGTCTGTCAGGATGTGCAGGGAATGCTTTGCATTCCAGTTAATTGTGAGGCATGCTAAAGGCAACCAAGCGTGAATGAAGCTATTTAAGTCATTGTGTGCGTGTTAAGGCTTCATTCGTGTGGTGGGACTCCAGTGTTACATTGCTTTGGTTTGGTTTGCTCTTGCCGATAAGGAAAATGAGTGGACGAAGAGAATCCAAGAGACCAAAAACAAAAGTGAACTACAAGAAACTCAACGAAATGGGTAGAGACGAATCAGACTCCAGCAGCAAACAGGAACAAATTCAGCTGACCACAGATGTGGAAGGGGAAAAGGAGTTGTGCGGTTCGTTCAACAAGGAGGACGAAAAGGCTTATGAGGAATACGTAACTAGGGAGAACTCGGACATGGAAGACGGGGAGGTTAGTGACAACAGTGAAGGGAACGAGGAAACAGAAGAAAGTGCCTCAGAGGAGGAGGAGGACCCAGAAATACTCATGTGTGTGCAGACAAGGAATCTGGAAAAGTTGAAGAAGATTCTGAAGAAGAAGGAAGAGAGTTGCAAGAGGCTAAAGAAGGAAATGGAAAAAGAGAGGCTGAAGGAAAAAACAGGATAAGGAAATCAAAAGCTTACTTGCTCAGATAAGTCAAGTCAATAAGACTGAAAAACAATTACAATGATCATTAGCAAGTTCAAGAGCACCCTCTCCATGCGATAGTCCCAGGACCTCTAGGAAAAACAACAAAGGAGGGGTCTCAAGTGGTACCTAGAAGAAAACAGAGAAGAAAAGGATGGACAAGCAAGCGACAAAACAGAAAAAGGAAGAAAAGAAGAAAGAGTCAAGGGAAGAGAAACGTGAGTATGACCAAGTTTTTAATTCATTAATGAGTTTAAAACAAGGTAATAATACTGAATATTCGGAATTAGTAGCGAATGCAATGAATGCCACCGATAATTTATTAACTTTAAAAAACAGCAGGGAAAAAGGGGGTATACTTAACATGGCATCACCCAGTAAGGGTAACAAAGGCGAACGCAGTAATCATGATAAAGTAGCGGGTGCCAATGCCAACGCATTGTTTGATGTAATAGACAAGTTTGCACAGAGTAAACATAGTTCAAAAGATAATAGGCAACACATCGCGCTGGCATTGTTGGAAGTGATTGAAGGACAAAAGGAGAAATCCCAATGCAGTCACGCAGAGGAAACACTCCAAACAGACAATGGGAAAGCAGACAATGGACAAGTACAAAGACAAATAGTGGTTCACAATACAACAAAAGGAGAGGACGAGCAGGAAGAAAAGAAATTGGTAGAAGTTGAACAAATATATGATGACTCCACCAAAGGTCAAGGGTAGAAGAAGAAATTGGTAAGCGGTCGATGCACGAAGCCAGATGAATCTGACATCCAAATGGTGGTTAAGTATGCACACGAAAAGTTGGATAGCAGGCATGTCAGAGACAGGAAATTTGATAATTTGGAATTTAATGTGCTGATAGCAGGGGAGCTGGAACTGGCTGCACAGACTAACATAACGGAAAATGAAAGGAAAGCAAGAATAGATATAGCAAAGACATTGTGTTACCACAAAATTTACTTAGAAGACGAAGATCTCAGGGCAGGGTACAACAATATCCTGAAGAAAGTCAAACAAGGCAAGCTCAGGTGGGAAGACGACCTGGGGAAACATTTGCACAAGCACTTGGATTACAGAGCCAACGTCATCATGAGGAACAAAGTCGCAACAAATAATGACGGGTTCACAAGGGTGGAAAACAGAAAGAACACAGAAAGAAGAAGCACCGAACCAAACAATAAGGACAGGATAGTGTATTGTTTGGAATACAACCTTGGGACATGCCCCCAGCCAGATCACCACAAGGGAAGATTCATTAATAAAAAAGTGGTTAAATTTCACATCTGCAAGAGATGTCATAAGGATGGCAAGTTTAGATCCCATAGGGAAACAGATACAGTATGCCCCAAGAAGAGGAGCTGACTAGTGAAACCAGAAGTAGAGGAATGAACACAACTGAAAGATACGAAGGCACAAGGTGAACAGGAAGAAAACAAGGAGGAAAAAGAACAAATTGACAATTTTAGCAGCAAGTTTAATATTAGAGATTTTTTGCACATGGACAGGATGTCAGAAGAGGAGGTGGAGCATTGCGAATTTTGGGTGAGTGCAAATAGAGAAGTCAGAAGTACAGGACAGTTTAATTTTGAGCAGGCCAAGATACAAGTAAATGACAAATGGGACCTCGAGACATTGAGTAAATGGTTGGAGAATTATGAGGATAGAAAGGTGTTGGAGTTCCTAAAATATGGCTGGCCACTCAATGCTGTCGATACAGCAGAGGATGACTCTTTTCCACCCAATCAGAGTGGAGCAAGGGAAAATGTGCCATTCTTGAAGAAATACATCAAAGAGGAGATAGAAGCTGGATCCGTAATAGGACCATTTAAAAAGAATCTGTTCGGGAAAGTGGCAAGATTTTCACCACTGGATACGAGGACCAAACGTGACAGCTCGGACTTAAGAGTCATTTTGAATCTATCTCATCCTTTTGAAGATAATTCAGTAAATCACTCAATAAACAAGGAAGTGTTTGCAGTACAGGATGATATGACATTAAAATACCCCTTGGTAGATGATTTGTGCAAGATAATATGTAGGAAGGGAAGATACACACGTATTTTTGTATGGGACCTGTCAAAAGCATACAGACAGTTATGGATGGATCCGTCTTCAATTCATCTATTAGGATACAGAATAGAAGACGAAATCTACTTTGATGTCACTCTAAGTATGGGATCGAAGTCGGCTGCATATTGCTGTCAAAGAACAACCAACTGTATTACACATGTCTTCGGGTCGTTTGGTTTTGAAGAGGTCAATTACCTTGATGACCTGGGAGCAGTGGAGGAAGAGAGTAAGGCAGAGGAGGCATTTGACTGCCTGGGTTGGATATTGAGTACCATAGGAATTCGTGAGTCAAAACACAAAATGAAACGTCCAGCAGTAATTGCAATTTTCTTAGGGATATTATTCAACACAGTGAGCATGACATTGACAATAACACCGGACAGACTGGTTGAAATTAAGCAGTTACTGTTGGAATGGCTTGGAATGAGGTCAGCAACATTACATGATGTACAGTGTCTTCTGGGAAAGTTGAATTTTGCAGCTACAATGGTGAGAGCAGGTAGAGTTTTTATCTCCAGGTTGATCAATGGCTTATCCAAGTTTCCTAGCAAAGGAAGAAGGAAAATTGATAGGGAGATGAAAAAGGATGTGGAATGGTGGCTTCAGTTTATGGAGAAATTCGATGGTATTTCAATAATACCTCCAGTAGGATGGGAAGCTCCAGACACAGTAATTAGCTCAGATTCTTGTCTGGATGGGGGTGGAAGATGGTCACAAAATGAGGCATTTCATTTTGAGTTCCCTGACTGGATAAGAAACAATCCAAACATTCACATAAATGAGTTAGAGCTGCTCACAGTGGTAGTGGCAATAAAAAAGTGGAGAAGGAGGATACAGAATAAAAATATACTGGCCTACTCGATAATGAAGTATCCTGTGAAATAGTGAATATGGGTAGAGCGAGGAACCGGTATGCGCAAGCATGCCTTCACAATATATCCTTCATTTTGGCAAAGGCAAATGCTTGGCTGAAGCTGGTCCATATTTCTGGAGATTGCAATAGAATTTGCGATTGCCTTTCTAGATGGAAAGACAGGAGAAATAGGGAACAATTTGAAACATTGACAAAAGATATAGAAGTTAAATTTGTGACAGTCAGGGAGACTTTCACATGATTGGTAATTTAACACGCTTTTTACTTATTTATTGTATGTGCTGAATTAAGACAACTACAAATTGATGCCAGGAAGACTATAAGGAGAGCGTATGCAATCGGCACTCTTGATAATCTAAGCACACAATGGGTAAAATTTTTGAGATTTTGCATGTATTTTGAGCTGATACCCTTTCTGGCTAGTACGTTAGTTTTAGTATGGTACACACAGTATTTAAGCAAGCAGCTTAAAGCACATGCTAGTATAGTCTCATATTTGTCAGGAGTCAAAACATTGCATAGTTTACTGAATTTCAGTACAAGTGGATTCAACAGATTTCTGTTAAAACTGATGCTGAGAGGACTGAGGAGAGACAATGACCACATTGTGAAATGGGCAAGACCAATGACACCGGCAATACTGAGAATAATACATGGAATGTTGGATCACGATAACCCTATCCATGCAGTTTTTTGGGGAATCTGTATCTTAGCGTTCATGTTGTTATTTAGAAAATCAAATTTAATTCCAGATAAGATTGATGGGTTCGACAGTAATAGACAATTGAGACATGCTGACTGCTTTTTAGACAAGGTGAATAGAAAGGTGGTGGTGGGCATTAGATGGTCAAAAAACCAACAATTTTCCAGAGAATTGTTAACATTCCCATTACCAGAATTACCAGGTTCAGTGCTGTGTCCTTTCAGAGCAGTAGAGAACATACGTAGATTGGTACCTTTTGCTACTAATGATCATATTTTCCAGTTGCCACAGGATGGCAGTTTTACTTACAGGAGGTTCCAAGAAACTTTGAGGCGCATTTTGAAGGATACACGAGTACAGGATTTCAGTGATTTTGGAAGCCATAGCTTCCGCAGAGGGGGAATTACTTTTGGCTTCCTATGTGGTATTCCGTTACCGATTTTGAAACTTCTTGGGAATTGGCAGTCAGATGCCTTTTTAGCATAGTTAGAATTTCCAATAGAAACTAGAACGGCAGCTTGTGAACTGATAAAAATGAGAATTCTAGCTATGGAACATTTTAACAGTGTGCAGTGAGTTTATGTTTGTTATTTTTAATTACAGCAGGTGCTGTCAAAATCATGGTGGTGCCAGATGACTTTAGACGTGTCAATCTCTAGGGTTGCAGTCAGTGGTGGTAGATAGGTGGACAGGCAGCCGAGATATAGCAAAGGACATTGAAAATGGGCTCATGGTGATTAACGGGGTCCATACTTTGCTGCTATTGGTGGGAAGAGCGGACGTTATTAATGGAGAAGATATGGTGTTGGTTTTGGAGCGACTAGTAAAGGCAGTGCAGGATAGGAGTTTCAGAAGAAAAGTGGTGTTAACAGGGCCATTGCCTTCGGCACATGATACATTGAGCAGGTGTAGTGATTTCAAGCAAGAGCGTCAGGTGGTTAAAGTGTATCTGAAGCATCAGAGAAACATTCATTATTCAGATGCCGGTGATATTTTGTCCGATGAGTTCGGAATTATTCATTTATTAATGGACAGGGACGGTTTGACCTTGGATGGAAAGCGCGAACTGCAGTAAGCTCTAATTAATGTTTGAAACACGGGTACCGAATAGTTTCATAGTTGCTTACTCGAATGGGATGGTAGTTTTGCTGGGAGTATGTCATATTTGTAGTTTACAATAATGTACATATTAATCTTGGTTGTATCAATTTATTCATGAGAAGCTGTTTTGTAATATGTACAATTGTTTTCTAGTTTTTATTTGCATTAATAAATATGTATAACCGCCCGCTTGTGTCTTAGTGTCTTGCAATTTACAGGGGATACACCCCTCTAGGATGATGTATACCCCTCACCAAGGCTCAGGGTGTACAACCCCTATCGGGGTGTATCCCCTGTACACCCCTCCAGACCCCTGTGTAATGGTACAGTATCCAATGAGATTTCAAGAAATTTTAATACATTCACACCTTTGCATTGTGCGTGAATTAGCCAATAGGATTGTTTATCTCTCAATGGATGGTATTATATGGATATGTACGAGGCTAGTAGTCTGTTGGAAGATGTTGCCGCAACAAGAGTATTACTGTTTTTTTGTAAAACAGAAATTTATGTTCCTAAAGAGTTCAAATGAGTACAAGTAAATATTATCAAAAATTACCAACGAAAATTTGATCAATCACAGAGTGTTAATACTGAGATTGTCCCAATCAACTCACTACGATGTGTTCCATTGTTTTCAACTTGATGAAATCACGTAGAGATAATTAAACAAACTGACCGAACACTATTTCGTTTCTGTTTGAGTTTGTGGAAATCTACAATCTGGGGGACATGAAGCGTGCCTCCTACAAACCCGTATTGGTAAAACCCTCAAATGTGTTATGTAATGTCAGATCCTACAGTCATATCTCTGCTCAGTGACATTTGGAAAATAAACACACAAAATGAAAACGTGTTTGAAGCTACGCCTACACAGCCAGTCTAAAATGGGTATTTTATTTTACCTCTTCAAGAAAGAAGAGTGACAAATAGTCACGAACAAGACAGTCTTCCATTAACTTTACGAGGCAATACCGACCACGCCCCTGTCCCTCATTCTCCCTTACTGATCATTCAAGATTTGCTGATCATGCTAGACCAGACCTAGCCTGGGGGAGGGAGTCATCCTTCTGAATTGGTCAGTCCATTGGATCTTCGTCCTTGGTCTTTCTGGGGTGGTGGTCCTTCCACTGTTCTTCCCACTTGGTCCTACCTGGTCACCTACCTACCTGCCTTGTGAGGGTAGGTCACTTACTTACCTGGCAAGTGGGAATAGGACAAGGGTCACCTACCTATGAGGAAGATTAAGGGGTATCACTTATCTACCTGACTTGGGAGGGGGAGGGTGAGCCTCTCTGTGAACAGAAGCACACACACAAGTGAAAACATCGCCTTCCCTCATACTTCGTACGTGGTCGGTAATGAAGCAGAAGTTTTGCACTGTATCTTGGTTTCTTGGTACTGCCTGCTCGGATGAGAGTCTAGGTTATTGGCTTTGTAGTTAGGTTGAGGTTCGACTTTCTCGGAGGCGCCACTACGACACTGTCTATGTGCTTTTGAGAAGACTGATTTCACTCTATATGCCACGTTACACAGTAAGTTTTAGTTCTGGTGCCAAATTGTTTTTCTATCATCTATTTTAAGAGCTGGACTGGCGGAGAAAAGTAAAATCCTCATAGAAATTTTAAGGTATAAATTGGAAAATCAAGTGCATCTGTGTGAATATGAAAAAAAAAGAAAAAAAACCAAAACTGTGAGGTCCCTTCGTATTTTATGGTCAAAAGAGTTACATTTTTTGCTCAGTTAGTTTCGTCATAGAGAGCCCATGTAATCATGGATTGTCCGTTGTTCTTGTTCTGGTTATCCTTGTCATTTTGTATCTTATTCAAATGAGCTCACGTCCGTTGGACATATTTTATATATCTTCTATTTACTGTTATTGTACGGGAAGGGTAGAAGTATTGCTTTCTATTTTAAATTTTATGAATATTGGGAGATAAAGACTTAAAAAGGAATAGCTTTTACCGACCCTGTTGCAGCCTATTGAAAGCATCTTTGAACCTTTCTAAAGTTTAGAATTTTGACGTCTACAAAATACATAAAATAGTAGAGAGTCTGGATGTCGGCTTTAAGGCTTTAAGGTGTCATTTTCAAACGTGTCTAGACTGACGCAATGCTTTTTGAAACATGAACAGTCTTACAGAGGTATACTTTTGAAAAGGTGAAAGATAGAATATTGAAGCATACGTCTGAAATGATACATTTCAAATATGCTTTCAGACATAAGTCCATAGTGTACAAGCCGAATACTGTTGGTTCCACATAGATTTCACAGCAGAGTAGAAACTGAAGATCTCTCACGTTTGACGGAGTCTGAGTTATTTATCAATGCGACTGAGTCGCAAGAAACACTTTGCTTTTCATGGGCACAGAAACAGATATGGAAATAAATGCAGCCGACAGGTTTATCAGCTACATTCAATATTTTTGATAAAGTTGTTGATCCTGTAGATCACCGGGCACAAATAAAAACAAGTTTGTAATCAATAGAGCTCTTTCTGTACAACATGTAAACAAATCTGATTCGAAAACAAATTTGCATACACCGTGAATTTGAAAACATGGCAAATAGATCGATTGGTTCGAAATGATGTGTTGGTAGAATCTTCAGTGACAGTATCTGTATTCAGTGCCTTTTACGATGCACTAAATTCACATTGTCATGTACCAGTATTGACGCACCGCCACTAATAAAACGTCCTTTACATTATTGTAATTACCTAAACAAATAGCAATTCCTCCGCAGAATTAGGAACTTCTGATTAGTTCATGCCAACACTACATTCCCAGAACCCATGCCAATGTAACGCCAGCATTTTGTTCATTTATCATCAAACATGACTGTTGGGTAAACATACCCACTGCCAGTGCCAGTGGCATTTCCACCTAATTTAGAAATAATTGCTTGTTCACACTGCACGAGACCGGGACAGGTACAGGAAAGAGGACTAGGAGCAATGGGTACCAATGTGTGAATAAGCCGTACAGAATAGGTATCTGAAATATTGCCACATTGGTGTGTTACTCACTGCTGAGACTAATCAAGTCGAGGCCTAATAGTATGAACTGAAATGCCCCTGCATGGAAACCAATAAACAATACAGTATGTGTAGAAACCAGTAGAAACCAAAGTGGTTAATTCTCCCTTCCCTGGAAGTGTTTGATTATAATCAGTGGCCGAAGGTCAAACAATTCAATTTCCTTAGGATTTCTACTGTTTGTACCATATGGATCTTGGAAATGAGCATGATAGCATGAACATACCAAAAGACACTGACAGATTAAAAATCAACGTTGTGTGCAAACACAACAGCTGGCTCGTTGCTTGGTAATGTGATGTCAATTTCACAATGACGTTGTGATGTCACAGAATGACAATGCATTTTGAAGACATAGATCTATTTTAAATTTTCACAGATCTTACTGTTTTAAATATTTGGATATTATTGTAAAAGGTAGGTAATTTCTATTTGATTTCTTTTTACATCTTACATCAAATGATGTTTAGAATGACAGTGCATTTTGAAGACAAGCAAAAATTTTTTCTGTTTCAAGAATATTTGGATATTGTCACAAAAGGCAAGTTGAAATGTGGGTGGGCGAGTGGTTGGGTGGGTGAGTGATTGGGTGGTTAGTTTTATCAATTCCAATAGTTTAAATACTTGGAATATTTTTCTTTCAAATGACAAGTAATGATAATGAATAAGATTACAGCTGTGGGTTCAATGTAATAATCTTTAACTTCCTTTTCCAGCAACAGCTCTGAAGCCGCTGCCAGTTCACCACTTGGCTATCCCTGGACCTTCCCCAGATTTGGCTCTCCCCAGACCTTCCCTGGACTTGGCTATCCCTGGACCTTCCCCAGATTTGGCTCTCCCCAGACCTTCCCTGGACTTGGCTCTCCCCAGACCTTCCCCGGACTTGGCTCTCCCCAGACCTTCCCCAGACTTGGCTCTCCCCAGACCTTCCCCATACTTGGCTCTCCCCAGACCTTCCCCAGACTTTGCTCTCCCTGGACCTTCCCCAGACTTGGCTCTCCCCAGACCTTCCCCAGACTTTGCTCTCCCCAGACCTTCCCCAGACTTGGCTCTCCCTGAACCTTCCCTGGACTTGGCTCTGCCCAGATGTTCCCCGGACTTGGCTCTGCCCGGACCTTCCCCAGACTTGGCTCTCCCCGGACTTGGCTCTCCCTCGACTTGGCTCTCCCCGGACCTTCCCCTGACTTGGCTCTCCCTGGACCTTCCCCAGACTTGGCTCTCCCCAGACCTTCCCCAGACTTGGCTCTGCCCGAACCTTCCCCAGATTTGGCTCTCCCCAGACCTTCCCCGGACTTGGCTCTCCCCGGACCTTCCCCTTTTATACTTCATCCTGATTGGTTGGATTCCATCAGCAAAAATTATCATCAAAGACATTTATTCCAAAATATCATTTTGGATTATGTGCAAATAATATTTTCTGTTGAACAGGCAAAGTGGAGAAAATGAAAAAAAAATCGGGAAGCAGAAGCATTTAAAAACAAGAACCACCGCAAAAACACTTCCAAACTACAAAACTACAAACTGAGAAAGAATCACTTCGACAGTGATTTGGGATTTGATCTCCCGTTCTCTGAGGATGGCGTTTTGAGTTGGAATGGATTTATATTTTTATGATGGGATCTGTAATCCAAACGGGAGGCTTAAGGCGATTGCTGCAGCATTTGTGTTGAACAATAATCACACCATTGTTCAATGCAACTCAGCAGCGGATTCGGAAATTTGCAAAAGATAAAATGATATCTTTTTCTTGCCATTTCCTTACAACAGCAATATTGGGAGGGAAGAGGATTGACCTTCAGGTCAAATATGAATGAGAATCTAAGGTTATTTGACCTCAACTTTAAAATTAAATTTTACTGACATTTGTTTTTTGAACACCATCCTCCTGATCAAGTATTATGTTATAGTTAATGACCTAGGCCTTGATTATCAAATAGAATGTTCGAGCCTGAAAGGCGAGAACATTGTATTGATAATCAACAAAGGCCATGGTCATTAA